>JALIZH010003940.1:0-100000 GCA_030522465.1 Rhipicephalus appendiculatus | reverse complement strand
GAAGGAAAGAAAGAAGGAAAGAAGGAAAGAGAGAAGGAAAGAAGGAAAGAAGGAAAGAAAGAAAAAAAAGAAGGAAAGAAGGAAAGAAAGAAGGTAAGAAGGAAAGAAAGAAAGAAAGAAAGAAAGAAGGAAAGAAGGAAAGAAAGAAGGAAAGAAGGAAAGAAAGAAACAAAAAAGAAGGAAAGAAAGAAGGAAAGAAAGAAGGAAAGAAGGAAAGAAAGAAACAAAAAAGAAGGAAAGAAAGAAGGAAAGAAGGAAAGAAAGAAGGAAAGAAAGAAACAAAAAAAGAAGGAAAGAAAAAATTTTTTCAAAAAGAAGGAAAGCACCCGCATTACAGAAAACTCAGCTGATGCGAAAACAAGTAGAAATTTCTTTCATGCGAAAGATGTTCTAAAAAATACTAAACTTTTATAGCAATAGTGCAGGCATCACACACAGATGCATTGCGCGCCCCAAAACGAGCGAAAGAAAGAGGAGGAAAGGTTGAAAGCATAATAATTTTTGTAGCCTTCCAATCAATGTAAGCGTGTACTAATACAGATATATAGAAAGCTTATAACAGCTCTTTATATACGGTTACACATTAATGGTGCCTTGTGCTACTATATTATGTTTGATAACTTTTATCTAATATGGCAAAAATTCAGAAAATGAGAAACGGCCGTGTAAAACAGTATACATGCAGTCGTCCTTGGGAACAGGCCATACACCATTCCATCGAGTGAGTTTTATTTTTTAAGAGGGGTAACATATTTAGGGAGGAGTGCATTACGAGCACCCAGCTTAATATTTGAATTAAACTGCGAATGATGGGCCATAAGAATGGGTATATAACTTTGTTTCCTGGAGAACTTGTTATTACGTCATCTGCACGTGCTCTAGTATAACTGTTTCCAACTAAAGAAACTGGAACACTCGCCGTCCTTTAACAAATAGTATAATGACATGAGGAGTATGCGTACACTGAATTATGGCGTTCTTTCATGTATAAAAAAATTTCCCTGCAAACCTCGACGCCACTGCGTTCACCTCGGTTTGACGTGCTGGAAAACCAAGGACAAATTCGAAGTCTGCACATATTAGTTGACGAACTTTAGAAAGCGAACGTTGCATACCTGTTCAGCACTGTGAGGTATTCCGCATACGTCACTCGTATAACATCCTCGTTAGGTTTGAAGGCAAAGAAATTCCTGACACTGGCCGGATCCGCAATAGCTCGCGCAGATAGTTCGTTGAAGTTCTGTAGTAAATAAAAAAAAGAAGACTGTAGACTTCGGCGAGAATGGTGGCCTAAAGTCACTACAACTGTTTGTGTAAAGAACTGAAGATTCCTAGAGTACACCATCTAAACACTGTGTGAATAACTCTCATACCTTCGGGGCACTGCTGATATCAACAACTTTTTGTTGGTAATTAAAATTACTTTAGTATGCTGGACCTAACCGGTGTTGCAGGAGCCTCTCACCTACGAATCACGGATGGTAATCTTCAGTGGCGACACGGCACTGCATTTTCTTTTCTTATTTTTTGATGGATTTTGATAAAACTTGGCGAACTTATGCAAATATTTGTTCTGATTTCAAATATTTATATTATTTGTCAATGTAGTTGGTACTTTTTGAAATACAAAATATTTAATGTGTCTTTTGGGTAGTAAAATTTTGTTTTACCTGAGCCAGTTACAAGGTAAATCAGCATATCACGATAATATGGTATCAGAACTGGATGCAGTGCAACAAAAATGGATGTTCTGAACCAATTTGAACAAGTTATGGTACGTGGAACATTTATGAGTAAAATCCGAGCTTGAAACTGACTGACTCATGAATGTTCGGCATACCATAACTTTTGTAGAAATGGGTTTAGAACATTCAATTTTGTTGAACTGCACACATTGAAATTCCATATTATCGGGATATGCTGATTTACATTGTAACTCTTTCAGTTCGAAGAGAATCTTGCTCCTCTAAGGGAGCATGCGATATCTTGCATTTTAAGAACTACACATTCTACCAGAAAAATATTTGCATAATAAGATATCAGCACAAAAATATACATAAACTCACCAATTTTCCTCAAACTCTGCCAAGAAATAAAAAAGAGTAAATGGCAGTGTCCTCCCTTCAAGAGGGGGAAAAAAACAGAGAACCGCAACAATGACACCGCTTCGAGGTAGCGTTGTGTCGGTCTTGTAGCAAAGTCATTATTACCATAAAAAGCTTAGCACGCATTCCACTCATTCTCTTGCTGTCCCTAGATAACAATAGGTTGCTAACAGAGTTTTTGTACAACACGCATACTAAACGTGTAACTCAGGCGAGCCGGCCTAGTGGAGCCAGGCCGTAATTCAAACCGCACGCAGACTGAAACACGCCAGCATACTTCCGACTTTTTTCAAAAGAAGCATTTTCTTAATCAAATTATTTTTACGTGAGAGGTAGCCTAATTACATAGGATGAGGTCCATACATTGAATTACTGCTTTACATGCTAAAAATGGATAATTCGTACAGCAAAGCACCTGAAAATTATGAAAATGCTTCAGACTCCAGCTTGCCTACCCATTTTTAATAAACATAAAATATTCCCAAATCGCCGCACAAGTAAGCATCGCCGCTATAAAACTCGATTGCAAATGCATACTACCAATAATCGTAAAAATTATTTTAGGCATAGGTTACTGTATAATATATTTGATCGGCATTCTTGTACAGGAAAAATGAGTTGCATGCTTCCACCGCACTCCATTAAAATCGGCGTGACCAATGTATCAATGTTCTAGAGACAACGGCCACAAGCAATTTGCGCAAGTGTTTTCATTTTTCACCAAAAAACTTCAATGGGACGGCTTTCTTAAAATTGTTGTAAATATTGCAACACATTCTCAGCTTCATATGTTGTTTTAAAGATTTATAGCCCCTATTTTGCTTGATTGTGTACTCTTACGTATACAAGTGTATGAGGAATCAATACTAGCCATCTTTCACGTATGTTGTCCTGCTTGTCAAACCTTCGTTTCGTCTGACTGTATTTTACGTGCGTACAGAAATGTGCAATATATATCTACATGCGCCCGCTCTGAAAAACGGAATTAAATAAAATGGTACTCTATATTATAAAAGACCCAGTAAGTGAAAACACCGTGTGACGTTAAGTTGCAACAGGTGCCTAGAAAAACTCACATCGTACACATGGTTCAGATATATCTGCGCCGCTTGCGTTGCGCCCAACTCATCGAGGACTGGGAAGCCTTTGATAATTCCCAATCCATATATTTCGTGTGGACGAACAGATATCTGCGCCATGTGCACGCTGTTGTTGAATGATGTAGATCGTATTTTTGCCAGGCTCCCGGGTAAGTCGGTTGCGTCAAGATCGACATTGAACAGAAGCCGATGATTTGAGCCCACACTGTTGATAAAGTCGTACGAATCGGCTGTAAAGAAGGAGAAAGTATAGTCATAGGCATGCGAAATTCGCATGTATAGGTGCTTTAGAAATAGCAGTAACCAGGTTATCACGTGCAAAAGAAGTAGCATAACTTGAAACGTGGCTTGAAAGCCCATCGACTGCACACGTCTGCTGCTCAACAGGATGTGGCCGACCCATTTTCGTTCTCGGCCACCATATGTTGATATGAAAATGTTCGTAAATTTGAGGTTATATATGCGATAAAAATATTCCTGCTAATCCAATGCACAATTGTAAATGATAATATGCAAAGGAGTGCGAGTATCAGGCTATGCAGCATTGAGGTTACTCCGAATCGTTACCAGGTGGACCACCACCATTTGTAAATGGAGCAGTCGTGCGCGCGACACGACTGTACCGTATGACGCCTAAAGGCTAGTTTATAATACCATGTAGGTTTGGCTGTAGCGACCCAGGGTGTTCACATTCATTTGGAAAGACGTCAAGAAAAATTAAGGCAGCTTCCTTCATGCGTGGCACTAGTGGTGCCAAGCCTGAAGGAAGTGTGGAGCTGGGCAGCCTTCTTTGTTTCTCTTCGGTTCTTCTTCTTTCCTCCTTTCTTCCTTTCTTTTTCTCTTCTTCCGTTTATTTCGCCGTTTTTCTCTATTTCTGTTTATTTGCTCGTCGCTCTTTATTAGATGTGAAGCATCTTATGGCGAAGCTTAATCCGGTGGTGGTGGTGGTGGTGGTGGTGTGCGGCGTGACCTCCCTTACTGCGCATGCGCAAACCCATTAAAAAAAATAAAAAAAAACCTCCTCTACCATTCTCTAGGCATCCCTCCCCGCGGCAACCACACCCTCACTGCGCATGCGCCTCCCCTCCTCTCTCCCCTCCTATGCTCCCCCCTCTCTCCTCTAGGCATCCCTGCCCACGCTCCCACTGCGCATGCGCGTCCCCCCCCTCTCTCACCTCTCCTACGCTCCCCCCCTCTCTCCTCTAGGCATCCCTGCCCACAGCGTCCACACCCCTACTGCGCATGTGCGTCCCCCCCCTCTCTCTCCTCTCCTACGCTACCCCCCTCTCTCGCCTCGCGACGCTGACGCAGGCAGCGTCTGCTAGCGAGTTTCTTGGTTGAGAAAACCGACTGCTCGCGCTGCACAACCGTTCACTGTCCATCCCGTATATATGGCAATGGATCTTGACCTCCAAGGTGGTGCCGGTGGGAGATTTCTCCTGTGCGTTGTTGAACAATAAAAATTCGCAGCGTGCGCGTTAACTAAAAGCGCACTGCGGGTCTCTGTGTCCAGTCGGAGTGTTCTGTCTCTCATTGCCCATTAGCAGCGATTGGCATGTTCCAGTAGGAAACACCGCTCCATCACTGCGTGCTTTGCGCCTCCTCAGTTTTCTCTCCTGCGCAACGCTGCGATAGCGCCAGCGTCAACGCCACCGCCAGTGTAAGCGTTAGCGCCCGCTGCTTCACATCTACACATGGTTCCCTTTAGCGGGAGATGGTGTAATTTTTTATTTCTTTTTCCTGATCTTTCTATTTTTCTTTCTAGCTTTTTTCTTTTAAAGACGATAGTCTTTCTTGGGATACTTAAACGGAGAAATTTTGGTCTGTTTCTCTGTTTGTCGGCACGTCACACGATTCAGCTACCCGGCCAAAGTTTAACCACTTTCTCAGCGCCCGGGCATCTTGCACAAGTATTTTTGTTCATACTTGTGAACATTGTCGATCAAAAAGCAAATGTTACGCATGTCTGAGGAGCAACGTCAATAAATAGGTAGTCTCTGGTATGTTTCTTTATAAGAAAATACATAGATACGTAATTGTGAAGACCCCAGCGTTTATTAGGCTGCGCTCAAAAAGCGACGCTATGCACGAAAAAGCCCTCGGCCGACGATATGTTGCTGCTGGGTTCTGCACAAGGTGATGTTTCTCGACAGCACTGCCAGATGGCGTCCATGTCTCACGCAGCGCCTTTTATTCTCTCTCTCTATTTTATCAAGGCCAGCCAGATGCGGCCGATTCAACATAGAGAAAGGCGCTGCGCCGTGCTCCCGACTGGGCTGCAGAAATTAGGCGCCTTTTCCTTCTTCGAACCACAACCACCACCAACATAGAGAAAGCGCTGTCTGAGGCAAGGCAAAACAGTGTAGTACGGCCGGCAGAAGACTATCGTCTTTCGACGACATTTGCAGCGAAGCACGCAGATACGCGGCCAATTTTTGTACTTGCTTCCTTCTTTTCTATTTTGTACGTGTTTTTGCCTGCGTTACGCCAGGCGACGACAGCATGCGAAAGCATATGACAGTCCGGGCTCCTAAAGTGTTCCGCACTTATTATCAAGACACTCGAAGAACAAGCGGAGGAAGGCTTCTCCTTGGCGCGAGTGTGCGCTGAATTTTACCGGCGCCGACACCAGAATATCTGCAAAAGGAGTTCTTTAACGCTATCGTGTTAAAGTGTGCCGGAGTGTTAGTTCACTAAGACGTACCAGTTGAGAAGTATGTACTTTTACTAATGAGCCAGGGAAGCACCGGCGAGTGAGGATGGCCGCTTTCGGTGACAGCCTGTGTACGTTGCTGAAAGCGCGTTGCATCGTTGGCCATCGTTTCTTTTGCGGACATCGTACGCAAGAAAAAATGGTTCATCTGTGTTAACAGATGTCCAACCTGTACTTTATAGTCATTCTTATACGTTGGAAATGTGCATATATACCTAACGCAAGAAATGCCGGTAGCATGTAGATGGACTTGGCCGGCACGCTAGGCCTAATGCTCGCTGGGAGTCGCACTGGGTATGACAGATCTCGGTGCCGGGCGAGTTTCGCAGGTTGAAGTTTCTGCATTTATCTTGGCAACCTTTCTAACTGTTACCTCAAGCGTAGCTGAAGTAAGTGTAACGCCAGAAATTGACAGATATGCCTTTCCGGTATGATGATATCGAACGACGGCTCTTTTTCTGGCCTCCGTTGGGAGCTGCGGCGTAGCCATACCTCATATACTTCTCGCCAACTGTGCGGATATGTAACGATCTGCTGAGTCTGTTAGGACCGGACGCCACCAGGCTTATAAACACTGCAACATGGAATCATTACAACAACACATCACTGATGCAAAACTGGTATATGTGCGGGTGGATGCGCAATCCTTGCAATCATTCTGCTACGTGCTGCAGAAGAATTAACGCCGTTATTGATACTGCCTGATTTAAAAGAAAGCACGCTAGAAAACAAATTGATCAGCGTAGGCTATTTCGTGTTATTAACATATATTTCTCCACATTAGAAATGGAAACATTACAAATGACAGTGATTTCATATATCACGTACATCCTGAATATAGTGCGCTTCTCATCCGATGTCCCTGCCAAGCTAAAAATTGTCACTTCTTTGATACTTGAATTGTATCTATCGGTACATTCAAATATAAATTTCGAAATTCAACAATATTGAAACATTCCTCCAGGCACAGTACTCAAAGCAGTGCGTGGTACTGGCGGAAACAGTGCGGGCTCCAGCATGCGTCAGCACACTCCAGTAAAAATACCTGCGCTTCCAGCACTTCCAAGGGCGAGCCATCGTCACAGCGGCGATCCCAGCGCCCCTGCCAGTGCACAACCAGCTCTTTCCCAGGGCGCTCACCGAAGTGTCAGTGACTCTAAGGGGTATCAGTGCTCCCAGAGCGACCTTCTGCCGAAAAACGTACTGGTATCACGCTGGGGCACAGAATCAGCGCTGATTTTTGCAGTTGGGGTGCTTTGCACAATTAGGTCTAAAAGCCAAAAGAACTCGCTCGCCCCCCTCATTCACTTGAGGCATTCATTAGCTCGGTTGAGGAGAATGGGTCTTGTACACGCACCTTCGTAAGTCCCATTAGGTAGCAGTGGTAGGTCCAACAGGGTGTAGTCGCAAATAGTGGCACTGGGCACCTCTTGACTTGCGATTGCTTGCCGAGAACGTCCTGGGGCAAAGTAGCCGGGTGACGTCAATTGGCAAATCAGCAGTGGCTTCTCTGCAGAAAAAGGTGTGAAACCTCAAATTCCATTCCAATTTCTCGCGACTAATGCAACTCGCTACTATTCCAGACTAGGAAAATGCATATCTGGCCAAGATATGAATAAAAAGCTAGAGAACGGCGCATAATTATTAACGTAATTATTAAAAGTGAATATTGCCAACATATTGCACGCATTCTCTTAATACAGACAGCGATTACTGGAGAGGGGGGACGATATACCTTCCCCGCTTTAGCATAGATTATTTATGCTCTGGCCCACACCTACATGATGTTCGACTTGGTGACCTGAAAAAAAAGTGTTAGTGACTCGCAAAAGACTTGCGTCCTTAGTTATCTGAAAAATCAGTAAACGCACGCCTCGTCTCTCGCTGTCTTCCTTTCTCTAATACATATAATATATAAAGCGAGTGAATAATGGAAATCATATAAATGGGAAATCGCATAGAGCGCACAGATACTTATTTTACTTACACGATTCGGAGTTCTGGAAGGTTTGCGTAATGTAGAGTACATGAAATGGAATAGTCCTATGAAGATTTGTGCTAAGAATTTTATTGGTTAGCACCTCGGAGCAACGAAGACGACGCTTTCAACCGGCTTCCAACAGTATTTTTCATTGCTGCTACCTTTTTCAATCTCACAGGTCTTATTCATTCATTCTGGTGAATTTTTTTTAGGTCAGCTTCAGTTTTGAAGAAAATGTGTATTTAAATCTCTATAACCTTCTTGTTTTGCATGATAAAGATATTTGTTTTGCCGTGTCATTCAAATTTCTTGCATATCAGGAAAATAACGTCTTTCGCAATTGAACATCATTTTTAAATTAAGCGGCAACGCAAATAACAGGCAGCTTTATCTGGCCTTTATAATAGTTGGATGTACATAAGGTTGTTGCTACTGAAGCATCCCCTCCTAGCCTAGAGGAATGAATGCTCAAGGCTTTTTGCCCACGTGGACGTTTATTTATTCAAGCGACTGATCATAATGCTTCAGTAGGGAGGAAATCCAGAATTATATTTTCCTCAAATTCGCTCCGAAAAGTTTTCTAGTCTAAGATGTTTTGTGACTATGGGAAGCGTTTCTGCGACCTCATAGTTTGTTTTCCTGCACATGGTTAGCTCACACAGAGTCTTGCAATAACAATAGGGAAGAATTTGCCTGACTTCGCAATAAAAAGTTCAAATCTAGAGACACTTCTTGTATGAAGAGACGAACCCTGATATTGTTACTGTTGCATAAAATGGCCTTGCTGAACGTGCTATTCGGGATATTATGCAATACCTAAAAATGTACCCCAGGTATTTAGGTGGCTTGAAATGCTGCCTCGAGGTTGCCACCACACATGGCAACCGCTCGTACACCAGTGGCATAGGATGTAGTGCTCTGTTTGCTGCTTCTGGAGTGGTCCCTGACTTCTCCACTCACCACGAGCTTGGCCTAATTGAAAAGCTCGTTCTCAAAGAAGCCAAGAAAAGCGAGAGCCAGGGAGACTCCTACAGACAGCGCATGAAGAGAAACTTTGACAAGAAACGCTACAGTGACGTTCCTGGTATACAAGTTGAAGACTTTGTTCTAATCCAAGAAAATTCGTACTGCGAATGATCAGTTTTATGGACCGTTTCCGGTGGGTAAAACGGCATCTGAGAACGACGTCCTCAAGACAGTTTGGTACCTAGGATCATCAGGTCAAACTGAGTGCGCTTCAATTGGTAATGTGTTTAAGTACTACACCAGGAGGTGAAAGCAACAGAATCCGGGGAGGGGGGAAGCATGCTGAAAAAAAGGAAAACTAAAGAAGAGAAATAGAAATGGAGGGAAGACGAAGAAGTTCGAAATAATGATCAATTGCGGACGACACCCGTCTTTATTTAGTTTTGCGATGGTGCTATTTATTTAACCTAGGATAGCTACAACTGTAACTTAACGCATATAAGTGTGTCAATTTAAAATGTAAGAAATATCCATTATGATTTCTTGTAATAAAAAAAGGCTCCATTAGATTGATTTAATCAAGTGGAGCTATTTGTTTGTCTTGATAAAAATGAGTGAAGGAATTTTTCGAATACCTATGTAATCAAAGCAGCCTAATCAATTAACTATAAAAATCAAGGAAATTTCAGCGTTCCCAACACAATCCAACCCTTTATCAACTGTCGAGTATGGTACGTTGACCTTCAACCTAAATCATCACTAAAGTAAACGGTTTGCGTGATTTCTTTAAAACCTTTCTATTCTCGGCGTCTCTTGGTAATAAAGGTACGCTAGTGTATAGGTGGTCTTATTCGGTTACGTTAACACTTTCACTACGGAAATTATTTTAGCAGGTTGAAATATTTCTTCTTGTAGCTACTACCTTACTACCATCAAACAATCATGAATATATCCAATAAATTCTTATCCCAGCGTTAGCAAAGACCACGGTGCCGTGTTCTATAACGGGACACCTGGGCTTAGTGGCTGGAATGAGCAGAATGAAGTAAATAAAACCTAGTCTAGTTTAGTCACATATGTAAATCCAATTAATGCGCAGGGCGCCATTAAAAATGTTGAGGCATAGCGTATTTTTTAGCTAGTGGCACAGCAAATCACTAGACTACTTCACATGTGGTACAAGTATTTTTATTTCCTGCTTTGAATCAACCCGGAACCTGGTCGCAGCTTCTCTTTTCATTTCACTTGAAGGGTATGCGTCTAATTATTGGATACTTTCTAATAATTCAGAGCGCCAGAGATTGTCGAATCCTCTAATGTTGACATCATTGGTGTCCATGCGTGCCTCCCACACGTGTTAATAATATAGTGCACCCAACGTATTTAGGCCCACCATTAGGGTTGTGTGGTTGTGGCTGTTCTTTTACTGCAAAGTGAAGTAATATAGACGTCAAACTCTGGAGTTTCGCAGACGCGTAGCGCCACCTGTCGGAGCAGTATTGGGTAGTACAAAGTCCGACTCCCTTGCATACAGAAGTGAAAAATAACGCTAAAATGACGGGACAAGATAGGACACAGGACAAGGCGCTGACTAGCAACCAAATTTGTTTATTTTGTCAGTCAGCATACATATATACCACACCACTATCGCGATGACACAAACAAAAACGTTTTGAGCCTGCGCAGAGGCAATCAAATTATCAGTTTGACAGAAATTCTACCTCCTTCGGAAGGAGGGAAATGGAAGGGAGGCTAACACATGCCTCGCCACTATTATGAATATGAAAAGCTTCTGAAATGACACGTGCACGTTCATCACGGGAATTTGACAAGAATAGGGTATCTTTAAAAGATGGGTGGCAACCGCAGTTGTTACAGTGAAGAGAAAGCTGACTATCTGTGGCGCGTTTTTGAACCTTGTTTGAATGCTCGCGCATGCGGTCATTAGCACAACGGCCCGTTTGCCCTACATAACACCATCCGCAGATAGTCAGCTTTCTCTTCACTGTAACAACTGCGGTTGCCACCCATCTTTTAAAGATACCCTATCCTTGTCAAATTATCATGATGAACGTGCACGTCTCATTTCAGAAGCTTTTCATATTCATAATAGTGGCGAGGCATGTGTTAGCCTCCGTTCCATTTTCCCTCCTTCCGAAGGAGGTAGAACTTCTGTCAAAGTGATCATTTGATAGCCTCTGCGCAGGCTTAAAAAAATTTTGTTTGTGTCATCGCGATAGTGGTGGGATATATATGTATGCTGTCTGACGAAAAAAACATATTTGGTTGCAAGTCAGCGCCTTGTCCTGTGTCCTATCTTGTCCGGTCATTTTAGCGCTGTTTTTCACTTCTGTAAACATGAACCAACCAGCCCAAATGCGTACGCTACTGCAGTTTATCCCTTGCCATAGTTTGCTGTGCAACCAGGTGCAACTAGTCAGTGTGAAACGACGATTGAGCTAAATATTGCGTGTGTTTAACACGCAGAAAAAAGAGCTACGAATTTCTCTCCGCTAGGTGGACACGCCACATAACCGCCATGGAGTGCTTGCTGTATCACTCGCCGGAACGACGGCGAAAACAAGAGCACACGCAACAGCTCCGCGCGCTACGAAGAAAAAACGCCGCAATTGACGCTACTGTTGCGTTGTGAATTTCCCGCGGACATAAAGGACTGACGAATAATGTTCAGTTTTACCGATTTCCGTAGCTGTCGTACGAAGCAGAACGGCGAGAGCGCTGGATACGGGCCTTTGCGAACGTATTGGAGAAGCGAATTACTCGCGTTCTCTATAGCCGGTCGCATGAAAAAGTGTGATAATGTGGGTCTCTTGTTATTGTTTTGAGTAGCCTTGATGGAGAACTGGGAGAACCTTAACGTTTAGGCCGTGTGATAGTTCAATTCAGACTGGTGACGCGCGCGATAAACATCGCGCACACCGCGACCTCTCATAATCTGAACTAGTTGTCACCACAGAGCATCGCGCACGTACGTTTTGAAGGCTCAGAGTGCCAGCTTTACCTAGAAAATGCTAACGCGCGCGTCATATCCCATTCAGGTGAGAATTATGATGCACTGTCCGTAAATGTCTAGATTTGACGCAACACAATTCTAAGGCAGTCTATATTGCATTTCCATAAAAAAATTAACAAAGTCGTGGTTTTTGGCGAGCGCTGCAAATTAATGTTAATTATCGTATATTTAAATATTTAATGACTCTGCCGTCAGCCATGTTCAATATTTACACAAAAGGAACGAAATCTTAGGCTCAAAATTCACATGCAGTTCGTTTTTGGCTGTGTTCATTTTGAGCAAAGAAAATAATACATATGAAGTTGGTCCTGGAACGCAGCACGTCGAGCGACCTGTGGAACATCGTAGTGTCGTCCCCAAAGTAATCGACTGCAGTCATAATGCAGCATATTGGGGTTAAATCCAGCCGCGTTGACTATGCAGAAGGCTCAATTGATCCTGTGCGCAAGTGTCCTGCCCTTTCTTTCCCACCGGTCCGAGGAACTGGCAAAAACAAGTCGCGTCCCCATATGTGGACGCTGCGCCTCAATGGGATATATAAGTAAGTCGCAAAACGTTGGTCGTGACCACTTTGAGGTTTGTTTTCCCCGTGGCCTCCGCGATTGCGGGAGCTATCGCGGAAGACCCCGGGAAAGTGGACAGGCACGTATACCCATTTGCAGAATATAAAAAGGCAAAACCACCGCCAACAGAAATTTGAGGATGCGTAATGAAACAGTCCTCCACACAAGAGGCGAGAGATGAAGGGAGAATCCAACTGCAAAGGCGAAAATCGCCGGGGCTATTCGTGCCTGATAAATCGAGCTTTTTACTACGGATCAGAAGATACATTGCTCGTGTATATACTTCATCGCTTTGACATTATGTATATAGCCAAATTCAACGAATTTAGGCGTTACAGGACGCAGGTCGGTGTGCTTGCCTCGAACTCGTTGTCATGGGATGCTTGCTGTACTTGCGAGATGCAGCGCACCGAAATAACAGAAACATTTTTTGCATTGTACACGCAGTTGGCTTTGATGGGATTCCTACTTTTCTGAAGCGTGGGTGGATTGACGGAAGAAGCTTACCAAGTCCTTCACCTTCAGGAACTCGCGCCTCAACACCAACGAAATAGTGGAGTTCTATTGTCGCCTATTCACATTCGCTTGTGGACGGGTCTCTTTGCATTACCCAATTGGGGCCAGGGCGGCTATGAGAACGCTGGTGGAGGTGTTTTCCGCAGCGCTGCCTGGACAGAGTCTGACGTCTATAAGCGTATTTATTGCTTCTAATTGAAACTACAAGAAATTGGAGGCTAAGCTAAGCGACACCACCATAGGAACAGGGCGCAGAATACTCACTGCGATAACAACCATTGGGCTATCGTTGGCTACACTTAGGAAATAGATGTTGGGAATGCTGGCATTGGGGTCGTTGCGCAAACGATATAAAAATCTCATATTTGTAATTAAGTTTCTTCAGAATATTAAAAGCTGTAGGTAAAGTTAAAATAGCTACCAGAAAATCTGGCGAAAATCAAAAAGTGGCTGGACGCAGCTCTCGCCCTTTACTTCAGTCGCCTTCATGATTTCGCTGCTGCTGCATTAAGAGGAAGATGACTACGCCACTGCTACCTATGCTCACAGAGTTGCATTGAGAATATCACAAACGATCCTTTCATTTCACCACCATTTGTCTTAAGAACTTCCTCTTTGTGTCCTTCTTATAAGCCGCAAGCGAATAAAGGCTGATTAAACTGAGATGAGAGTGAGTTAATTTCGATATACCTTAACTTGGGGCTCGTTTGATTCAAATTGTTTTAGCTCGGACAGTTTTCGTATACCATCACATCGTTGAAATGGAATATCGTCTCCCCACTCACGATATCCACTGACATTTCTCCTTGTGCCTCCTATGACCACAAAGAAACTAATCAACAGAGCTGCCATGGATTAAAAACAAACCTGTATCAACCCTCAGCGCGCTTTCATCAACCGTATTAGGATGTGAAGCTTCCTTATCAAATTAATTTTGTGGTACTGCGTTAAACACAGGGTATTATTTAAGGCATACAAGTATAATACAGGTTTACCAGCGCAAGTATACATTAGGAGTAACCCAAGTACAACTGCAAGTATACCGTAAGAGTTGGGAAATTGCGACAATGGACGTACTCTGGAACAGTGGGGCGCTGCTTGTGGTTGAGACAGATGGTGCCAGAGACGTTGACGTCATTGTTGGTACGGTTGCGGGTGACGTTTGCGGTGGTACTGATGGCAGCTTTGCTGCAGTAGTACCCCGGGACGTATTCCCACGTGTGGCGATTATGAAAAACAAAATGGGCAGTTAAATAGTTGTTCTTGCAAAAACTACCAAGGGCATGATCGCAAATTTTGAAAATAATATTCTAAGACTACTGGTGACAGCCACCTAGCTGTTAGGTGATTACGAGATCCTTTAAGAGAGAGAGAGATGTGATGCGGAAAGGCAAATAGAGCACCTTTAATGTAAACAGAAAAAAAATTACGTATTATTACTTGGTTATAAAGGAACTGCAATACCTGTTGGTCTGCTTGCATAGTTCTTTTTCAACACGACATTTACAATAACAGCCCTTCTCTTGTCATTGTTTTTGTTTTTACCACCTTCGCGGTGTCCAACGCTGCAAACTTCGTTATGTTTCCTCAACCTTAAATAACTAGTAATAACCCAACAACCAAGTGCACCAAACCGATACCTGATAATTCTAAGGAATATCTAACGTCGCGACTTGAACAACTCACTTTTTTAGGAACATAATATTTCAGAATCCCGTTTTGCAGATTTCTATTGCTGAATGCATATGTAATAGCACAAGAGGTAATGACAGACCACTAATATATGCAGAGGCCAAATAAGCACTATCAATAAGTTTTAACTATTCGGGGCTACACGGGATTCGATAGTTTTATTGTGTTCACACTTGTGATTTTGCGAAAGTGACCGATATGTAGCAGCACAAGCTTATATCTAACAAATGGAATCTGTAGAAAGGTTCGATGCTCATTGATATACAACGTTCCCACCGTATGTATGTATATATATATATATATATATATATATATATATATATATATATATATATATGTATATGTATATAAGGAAACGGGTGTAAATTTAGGGCCCGTTTGCTTTGTTAAACACCATATTAATGAGAACTAATAGATAATGATGCCAAGGAAAGCATGGGGGATGTTATTATAAGTAATTGTTATGTGAATGTGAAGAAATAAAAGTGGACAAAAAATAACTTGCCACCAGCAGGGACCGAACCCTCGACCTTCGAATAACGTGTCCGATGCTCTACCACTGAGCTACGATGGCGGTCATCCCTCCGTCCACCTTACAGGTCACATAAGTGCATTTAAACGTGGGAGCGTCCGTCAGCGCCACCTGTTGCCATTAAGGGGAGTGTGGAACGCTCTTTTTGCCTGTTGCCGTCACGTGGCACGTGATCTTATTAAGATCCTGCAGCTCACTAATAATCCCTCGCCCCTCCTTCCGTATATCATTTTGCTGTGTAACATCCTTTTTGAATGAATAAAGTCTTTTTTTCTTCTTCTTCTACCACCTAAGGCATCAAGTCTGCCAGAACGGGACCCTCGCTATCAATTAAGGGTAGAATATATGTCTATATATTTATATATATATATATATATATATATATATATATATATATATATATACGTAGCACCAAAGGTAACCTTACTTTTATGAATATAAATAACGTTCAAGTTTAAGTACACCCTTTTGCCCTCAGCTAGAATCGGAGCAGCGACTAAAGGTGTGAGGTTCCCATTAAAGATTTTGGAGAACTTCTTTTACAGGTACAATAGCACACGAAATTTGCAGTCGTCCTGAACTTGCGGTGTTTGAGGGGTGTACGAAAGTTTAGGAAAAAGGCATCCCGAATATTTCACCTGCAGGAACTTGAAAATATGGATTATGTGTAGCCTAGAGGCAATTTTCGCGAGCATGACCAGGATTTGGGGACATTTGCACGTAGCGCCCTCTCTTGTCGGTGACAGCGGTGGCCTGCCGTAACTGAATGGGAAGTAGGCGAAAAAAATCATATCTCATGAAAAAAGCTAGTTATCAAAAACGACTCCCGGTTCTATAAAGCAGAGACTTAATTAAACATTCTGTCAAAATTACAGTGTCGCACTACAAACCGCGTGGCTTCCCAGAGTGTTTAATATTTAACAATGAGCCCCATGTATTTCCAATGGGGGTGTTCAATTGTCTAGGGAAGCTAGGTTTTGTAGTGCGATACTGAAATTTCGCCACAGTGTTCCAGTAGGTCTCTGCTGTATAGATCCCGGAGTCGTTTTTGATGACTAGCTTATTTCAAAAGATATGATTTTTTTCGCCTATTTCCCATTCAGTTATGGCAGGATGCGGTTGCTGCCGCCGAGAGATGGCGCCACGTACGAATGTCTCCAAATCCTGGGAATGAGGAAAGTTTTAAGAGTTTGTCACCTGAGATACACACGAACGCCGATTCGGGTGTTATCGGCGTTCGCATTAATCCTGCGTAGACATAGTGCCTACACATTATTAATGCGCCTCGAGATCAAGTGCTAGAATTCGTTGTCTACTTGCCTAAGCTGTGCACAGGCGCCTTTGCTGCGGACAACGCGTAATTTCACGATCGTTCACGTCGTTTTTCGCTTGGAACGGCAAAATTTTAGCGGCGAAGCTCCTTATAGCGAGACCTGGTCGGTTGTCGATCGTCGATCCATCCTCTGTACCCCGTAGTGCTCCCTTATCGTACAATAGAGGGCGCTGTCCCATAGAGATGCATGCAAGCTGCAGTTGGGTGACGATATACTAGATGGCGCTGTACGCATTCCGTGTCGTCATCTCCATTTCTCGTCTAGTTTCCCAGAGGGCGCTGTCCCATAGACATGCGTACAATATGGCGGTTGGGTGAAGGTACGCTAGATGGCGTTGGCGGTGCAGCTGCTCTCCGATTGGCTGCTGCGCGTGGTTGCGCCGGGCGGCGAGCGCCCGCTATCTCTCATTCCCCGGATCATCGCCGTACGAGTGCGCTTGCCGGATCGTGCTGCTTGGCGGACCATGGACCACGAGGAGCGCCGGGTGCGGAAGGCCGCTGCGCCCTCGTGCTCGTCGGCAGGATCCCGAGGTGCGAGCTCGAGAGGCCGCCGCGACGCGAGCGCGGCGCCAGGCGGATCTCACACACACTATCGCTTTGATTACTGCTGGGCGAAACCCCTGAAGATTTCACGGTGTAACCATGATTCCTTCACGAGCTTCACCCCAACTCTTCATCATTCACCCCGTGGATATGCTATGATTTTTTTAGCAACAAGTATCCGGCTTGCTTCAAAGGAGGACATAAAAAACGTTTTTAATACGTGCGAAGTACGACAGCACGTTGCTGCCACTAGCTAACAAATGCACTATGCCTACGCAGGATCAACTCAAGCACCGACTCCACCTGAAACTTTGTCTCATAACCGCGCGGAATGAAAAACCTCAACATGAGTGTTGATGTCAGGCATTGTTGTTAAAACTTTCCTCTTACGGAAGCATGAAGATCTTTGTGCAACCGTAAGATTAATTCTGCATCCATAACATATATACACGAGTTTACATGCTCTGTGTTATGAGATAACTACCTCTCAAACAAGTCTCCCACGACACAATGGTTCGATTCGCATCCGCAACACACCAGTGCATTTCACAAGAGTGCGCTTCACTTGAAAAGCGATATGCGACTTTCCATTTCTGGTATGCATAAATGCGCAGCGATTTGTTTTAATAGAAAGAAGTGCATGAAAAAAAGGTGACGAGATGACCTCCTTTATCGTATTCTTTTGGTTTAAGTATGTTCAGAAAATTATTTATATGCTTGCTCACGTCTTTCACGCATGTAGCCTACATTTTAATGACATGCAAATAAAAAAAACAACAAAACCCCTATAAATATTGACGAGCTGCATGAAGAGCACGCGCATTAGTGTATTACAATGACTATAAAGCGACTCCATACGCGAACTAAGAATAATGCATCGAACATGCTTGAAAGAATTCAGTGTAAAAAAGCATCCCGAAGTGCTTCTCAACTGTGCATACGTCTTCATGAACGGCACTAGAGTGATTTCAATTTTTGAAATATTAACAATCTTAGTTAATAATTGGATAAACGCGAATTTCCTTCTGTATATGCTAGACTAGCTTCTTCCCGCAACTCATGTAATTTTCAACCACAATACCTTCCTGCAAATGTCTCATTGTAGGAAGGCGTCTTAAGCATACCTCCGAATGCTAATCACAAAATTAGTCGCGAACATTGGTATATATCAAAGTGATGCGTAATCAGTTCCCATACTTACGCCATCGTTTACTGTGATCTGAAAAAGATAAGCAAGTTGGTAGTATAAGATGACATTTTTAGTCAAGATAACATTTCGTGTGCCTAAATTTCTGACTAAACATCATCTAGGTTAAAAAGACAAGAGTGTCTAAATAGATACCACACTCGCACTTAATGAATGCAACTACGGAAAAAGGAGCAGCACCGGTGACCACATGTCAATCATATTGACATGCTGGCGGCTTCCTATAGAAAGTAATTGGGTAAAATTTCATTAATCCCAAAAAACCTATCTGGACAGAATTTCATCATTCGCCACGGTTTACATTTTGTACGTTACACAGTCTTGTTGTTCTTGTGCTATGGTCATGAAACTTCTTGATGTATTTCGTGTACAATTTCCTGTAACCGAAATCGGCGATGTTTGAAGGAGGCACCTGAATGTACAAATATTTAAGTGGCAGTCTTCTCAAATAGATTATGTATCGCTGTGATTTGGCAATGGTGCGCTTGAAACACTTACCTATCAATTATTGCATGTACGCGCTAGTATTGTTTGCCTTACTATAAAACAAAATATTTTGTTATTTTTGCGTGTTTTCTTAGCGTAACTGTACCAGGTTTCCATAATTTTTCACAACTCGGAACTTGCGTACGCAGTGCCTGCTGTGTACGCTAGATGTTGGACACAAACAATGATGCCGATATCACACCCCGGTGGGCTGCGAGCGTTTAATTTTCCTCCTGTCATGGTAGTTAGCGATACCTCTGAACCCCTGTAACGACTTGTGTTTGTGCATAAGAATTGGTGCAAATGAACTGAAAGATGAAGATTTATCCTATGTTTTTTCTTGTTGCCAAACCGTTTAAAATTATTGAAATATAAAAGAGCGATCGCATCACAAGTAGGCACTACGAAACAGCCACTCCGTGCAATGAGAAGCTTCCTTCTAATCCCAAGGCTTGAAAGAGGGTCACCTGCAAAATGAAGTACAAAATAAATGAAGTACACAATCGTCTCGTAAACTTGATTTAATAATGGAACGCATCATGCTTCTAAAATACAGAAGAGATCCAATCAACATATTTCAATATATCATTTAAATACTATCAGAGGCGTTTGTACTTTAAGCTTGTTTGAACTCTCTAGATTACATAGTACACAAACCCTTCAGAACTTCCATGCATCCGCACAAAGAACTAAAGGTGTCGACAAGTAGCTATGACATGTATAAGGCTGTTCACTGCATGCTTGAAACATTTATAAAGGGAACATAGACAACCACCCGTTTGTAGCACGAAGCCACAAGGAAATCCGTACGGATTTCTCAGAAAGAAAAGCTTCTTAGTTGCCGAAAAATTCGTCCTGGTCCGGGGTTCGAACCCGGGACCAACGCCTATCCGGGGCGGTCGCTCTACCAATTGAGCTAACCAGGAAGCTAGCAATTGGCAGCGCCAGGGCGAATCCATCGACAACTCGAAGCACATGGACAGAAGTAATGCAAATGAGTTCCGCAGAACTCATTTGCATTCAAACATTTATTTAATCAACTTAACCGGGAACTGACGGTAGTAAAGTTAATTAACAGACAGCGTTTTTAGAACCTAGTGCGTGCAGAGTACACGATGCTCTTTCGCAGTGAAAGCGATCAGGTGAAAAAATAATACTATTGTGTTTAAGCCAGAAAGTATCAAAGCAGGTTTGAAATTGATATGCTGGCTACTAAAGTAAAGATTAATAACTTGGCGAAGGCAAAAAAAGTATGCCGCTGGCAACCATCTCGTGTTATTGGAATCAGTTATGTAGTACGTATATCTCGACTAACCGCTATACGGGGATCAGGCTTATAGGAAGTAAGACCACCGATGGGTAAAGTCGCTCTTGAGCTATTACGGAATAGCATTATCAATACCTGACGATGGCTGCCCTCACCAAAACGAAACTTATAATAGTATCGGACACTTCCAGTCTTAACATATAGTGCTAGAACAACGATAACAAACCACAAAAAACCTCCAAAAATTTGAAAAACATGCAGCCGATAATGGTAGGCTAAGATTTGGATAGAGAACATAACCAAAATGGGTAAGACGTGGGCAGTGGATATATTCTACACGACATTAAGCAGCATTAGTGGATATGGGACGAACCACGACATACCTGAGACAGACAACTGGTCGTGAAATAGGGCATCGTTGTACATACCAAGAGAAAATGAAAAAATGCCCAGAATGGTAGTGAGTCAGATGACACGAAGAAATTAACTCATTCACAGCAACAAAATGAAATCAGATCACTAAACACAGCGAAAATAGAATTGATGCTCACTGATAGAGCGCTTCCTCCAGCAGAAGGCATAGAAAAATAGCTTGAAGGTGACAAGGGCAACAGAAAAGTTAGGCATTCGCAGCAGCTTTCTGGACGCAGAATGTGAGCCAGTTTTAATGGCAGCCAACATCATTTTAGCTGCAGCGGACACCCAAGAAAAATTGTGCAGTTTTGAGGTGACACCACAAGAGGCGGCCCGAACTCATAACTGCGTGCTCGTCGAGCCCATTTAAACACTCAGTGAGAGAGCATGCGAATGTATAAAAGCTCATCAACATTGCCTTAATGTGATATCTTTTGCGACATGCACGTTTTAACAGAAGGATCGTTCCACTATATTATCTCGCCCAGCGCCTCTAACTTCTGATGGCCAGGTAGATTGCTCGGAATCATTGCTGGTTAGTCGAAGACTGCAAGACAGCAGCCCACGCAGCTATGCCAGCTTCATCAAGCTCAGTCCGGCAAGACAAGATGCCGCGCTGACCGGGTCACTTCAACTGCAAATATTGTGACAACCACTCGAGCGTATGAACTCCACGGCGTTCGAACACTAACCTGTCTCAATTTCACATTTGCACAGCTGCATGACTTATCACCTGACGCACAAAACGAAGTTTCGACTTGCTACGCCAGCGAATAGTTCTGTATATGAGAATACGTGCTGAGACTATTCCATAAAATAGCTTGTATAACAGTTAGTTGGCTTGACAACCTACTGGCCCATTACCTACTTTTACTAACGTAAAGCAATAAACGTTTCTTGTGATTGGTGAAAGCTGCCGCAGAAGTCATCTGCCAGAGCTATTAATAAGATGAACGCACCCGAAAACATCATTCATCGCACCTGCAGGGTGAGAGAGATTCATTTAGCTTTAACTGAGCCTCAGTTCTGGAAAAGACGAAGCCGCCTTTTGAAGAGATACATACAATTTTAGGACAAATGAACAGAAAAAAAACCAACACAACAAAGTCAGGTCTTACATTGACAACAAACTGCTACGTCCAGCAAGGCACTAACGGTCGAACGAAAATAAGTATAGAAGTCACCAGTGATACCGATGCTTGCGTCAACGAAGACGGCGGGTGGAAAGCCTGTAAAGCGTAATAGGAGACGGGTATGCCCATCACAGGGCAAGTCGCCTGCAGTCGCTGCCGGCAGATGGCCTGTATGTGACAGCTGAAGGATCTGCTCACGTCGGTACCATGGTAACTGTCGGTAGGATCTCGTTCCGGTCAGTGGGGCCAACAACAGATGCCCACTCTTCAACATTGATGGTGAACTGTTCCCACTTGTAGCGGTTCAGGAACAGGACCAGTGACCGGAGCAGCAGGGCACCTCGAATCCTCGTACTCCTGGTTCTGAGAACACCTGGGAATGATGTGATCCTCGCGCTCGAGTGCGGCACCCGACAACGCGGCCTCTGACAAGAGCCTGCTTGCTTAAATGTTGCCTCTGATCTAGATTTTACCCACTACGGGGGATTGACCAAGAAGCCGGTGGTTAATTTAAATGAAAAAATTAAGGCTTAGGCAGGGGAAAGGAAAAGTGATTTCTTTTAGGGGCGGACCACCTTAGGGTCTAGGCGTGTCCCTTGTCTGTCCGTCTGTCCATCACGGCACAGCACATGCAAGGAATGAAAGATACCTAATATACGTACACCATAGCATTCATGAAGTGGCTAAGCACCCGCCATGCCATTATTCTTCATTTCGCTCATAACCGAGGTGCCCGCTACACATGTATAAGCCATTATGTGCACTTTGTTTCTGTTGTCGCTGATGACGATGAAGAATACAGTGATTCCACTTCCTGCGCAAACTCGCCAAAGTGCGCCAAATCAGATTTACTGCGCCATCCTGATAATATCAACGGAAATTGCGCCAAACTGCGCCGAAGTCTCAGATTTTTTTTTGGGGGGGGGGGGAAGGGGGGGGGGGAGGGTCGATCACCGGCAATCGCCACGCCGGCGCGTAAAAACATCTGCAGCGTGTTCTCGGGGCGACCAAAGTCACAACCATGTGCCAAGAATCATTCGGCTGAATAAACAGTGGTCGCGCGTGCGTTCCAAGTACACGGTGCTATGCTCGGTGCCGACGCAGCTTCTGTTGTGCAAGTCGGCCCAACGGCAATACACGCTATTCGCGGAGGCTCATGACGTTTTGGCCAATCGGTAGCGAGTAAGTGTGGCGGCGATTAATCGGCGGACGTCGTCCGTTCCAGAAACTCGGCTGATAGCTCGTTTCAAGAGCCGCACTTCACGTAATTAAAGCAATTTACACGAGTAACTGTGCGCGTGACGCCAAAATGTCTCTCACGTCTATTTCTGGACATCACGGAATGAAATCTGGGAACACCATAGGAATAGATATAAGGAACGATATCGAATATTCCGTGCTTCGCGTTCATAGAAGAGCACGTGTGCGGCGGAAAGGCGTTGACACTTTTCCTTAAATATACTTTATCCATGGTTCTTCATCCAGAAGAGCTTCTTCGTAATTCCTTTCACCAGCACATCCGCGTTTGTAATCGCTCTTTCGGTAGATGCCCCTAATAGGCCCTGCCCTTACGAGCTCGTGAAGTCTAGGGTCCCAATTCAAAATTTTCGCTTGTTTTCTTAAAAATATGTCATCTCATTAATAAAGGCATGCCTCCTGGTCGGGGCAGCCGCAATTCTGTTTTAGCACGCGCAGCTGTGAATAGCGGGCCCATCGCTGACGGCCCTGGTGTCGGAAGGCCCTCTGTGAAGTTTCTACGCCATGTTACACGTCCTCCCCTCGCTTTCCAGGATCAATAGGTGACGGTTAAAAAAAAATCACGGTATCGCATTCATAGTAAAAAAAACTCGTTGCTGGGCTAGTTGGTTGCTCATTTCCAAAAAATAATTAGAGCACAAACACACGGCACATTCACACACACCCACACACCCAGGCACCGAAGTGCGTGTTTGGTGCCTGGGTGTGTGCGTGTGTGAATGTGCCGTTGTCATGGTCTCTAAGGATGGACAACGGCACAGGGCACTGAGGACCTCGAAAAATTCTTTATGCGAACGAAAAGCAAACTATATATACAGAAGAGGTAGTGAAAACCAAAACAACATTCCCTTGCACACTCTATATACCCAAACTAAAAAGTTATATTTACAGTCCCATCACTGGTTGATGGCGTTGACGTGGCGGCTCCGGCGCTGAGACGAAGCCTCGTCGTGTCCGCGAAGTACGTCGCTTCACCGGAGCATGACCGTCCGCTGCATCGTCGGGGCCTCGTAGTGGCCGGTCACCGCCGCGTCAGGTACTCGCCGCGGCTGTACCGCTCGGCCTCTGGTGCGCAGCCCACGGAGCACAGCCGCAGAACGTCTGCGCGCCCTCAGGAGAAGAATCTCGCTGGGCCGATCTGGTCGCACTCCCGGTCGTGCCCCGCAGCTCCCAGCACGTTGCTGCGACGGCTGGGGCACTCTTCCAGGAGCTCCGCTGGCGGACCTCGGGCGAACGCCTTGCCGCTACTACCACACGTCCGCACCTCTCGACGTTCCAATCTCCTCTGCCCTCTCTCCCGGCCACGTCGCCTCTCGTGCCCGTTTTCCTACTTCTTCGTCTTCAAGTTCTTTACTCAATTATGTCTTCCATGTCCTGTCTTCTTTTTCTTCCTTTATTCCAACTTCATTTTAAGCAAGCTCTTATTTTTGGCCATCTTCGTCTTTTTCTCCGCACCTCCAAGTAAATAGATTCGTGACAGCCGTGTGTTTGCGCTCTAATTATTTTTGGAAATCCCGCATTCATTGCTTCGTTCTGGGGGGTGGGAGGCTGCGTCGCTCGAAGGGCGCAGTCGCTGGCGCGCGCTCTCTCGAGGCATCGTGAGACTGCTCGTAAACTTGCTCTGCTCTGAACGCTTACTTCACGTTTAAAGAACTGACAACACGAAAACCGCTTCGGCACCTGCAGTGGCCATATTCCCATTAACCAGCGTTCTGTTCAGTTGAGCGAGATCGGGTCCAAAAGAGCTGCTGGCCTTGCTTCGTATAACAATACAATTTGTTAGTTTCGCTTAAGCTCTCAGCAATGAATGCGATACCAACAAATTCTATTGTTATACGAAGTAAGTCTTGACGTCATCCTCGAGAAGCGCTAGTGGCGGGGTCGCCAGTTTGAAGGTGAGCGCACTCGCCGCACGCGCAAAAAGCTTGCTGCACGCGCTGTGTTCGAGATCCGTACGTCGACTTGGATGACCAGAGACCTCCGGAACAACTCTTGCACGCCGATGCACGTGCAGCACGAACGCTTTTACCCGTGTGTAAAAAATACGATGCGCGGGGGGGGGATGTTACCGATTTGGACATTACACAAAACATGACGGCGGCGGCAAAAGCCAGTCGAGAATGTCCATATAATTGCCATCGCAATAAAAACAAAATGGCTTTCGCCTTCGAGTCGTTTTAGGCGAATGCTTGGGGTACCCTGTGAGTTTTCTTTTTTTTTCTTTTTTTTTCACACTGTTTTCTAGAGGGCACTACAGGGGGTTTTCGGTATACACACAGAATGCCATAGCCATATAAAACTTCGCTGCAAAAGGAAAATGAAGTTTGTTAAATCATGTAGTCCACCGTTGAACGCACTTTCTGACACTTTCGCGGAAGCTCGATTAAAGCGGATCTCCATATCCGGGCAACCCTGTGCATGCGCAAACGATGGTCCGGAAGCACTGTGAGAATGCTCTCGCTCCAGCACCTCAGAGAGAGAGGGAAGGGACTGTCGGAGGTGGTTGGCTTTATGAGGCTAGCTAAATGACGTCATGTTGCGCCCAGCAATGTAATCTATCGTGAAGAAAAAGAACGTCTTTCTCCTTGGAGTCGTCAAAGGAAATGCATTTGGGACAGTGTGAGTCTTTAGCGTTGAGGCATTGTTGTACGTCGCAGCGTTTGTCTACCATGTCTGCTGATTACCACATAGATGTATCTAGAATGTTATTTCATCAAGTACGATTTTATTGAACCGGTATTCTGTTTATATACTACGAAAATAATTGCTCGACAAGTTGTTCAACAATGCTCAACCGCATGACGCCCTTATTTTTGTATCATCGAGTGAAATAGGGAGTGTTCCTAAGATGATTGGCTCCTTGAGATTTACAATGAATCGAAATATTTCTAGCTCTTCATAAGAGCCTCAAAATAATTATTCAGGTCCTTGAATGTAAATGCAACTTGCTTCTCCAGTGTACTCCAGGATGTTAGTTGCTCCAGAGTGCTCCCAAATGCTAAATTACCTGCTCCAAAGTGCTCCAAATGAAAATTTTTGCAGCTCCAAAATGCTCCAAAATGAAAATTTTGCTGCTCCAAAAATTGCTCCAAATCAGAAGACCTCGGTAGCATCACTGAGAATAAGCGCATTCCAGAACACACATTCTCTTTCTACCATGGATTAAAGCGAACGCGATCGTGCTATCGCCCACTAAAGGCAAGGCCGACGCAGACAGTAAGTTACCCCAGATGCGAGAGCTCGCGAAGCAGCGGCAAAAGAGCAGCGCCGACAACAAGCTGCTACCCCGTAGTTCAAGGCGCGGGAAGCGGTGGCTGAGGGGCAGAAACTCATTGCATATACTGTACACATGCGTTCTCCCTCACTTACAGACGTGAGGGTGCAATGTCACGGGTGTTTTACGGTAAGAATAATCCCCAGTGCTTTGCCCACTCGCCATGATTCACCTCGTGGAGAGGCGTTGATTTTTTATATAAAATATGGTGATTTTTCGAGATGCACAAGAAATTTAAGAAAGAAAGAAATGAATAGCATTTTCAATGACTTTCTTTTACATGATTCTTTCAGTTAGATTAAATTAATGCGGATTAATAAACTGGCCCTATGCAGGCTTCATGTCGGGTAAGGAATTGCGTTAACATGTGTTGTAAAGCGTTTTAGAACAGTAAAGTAACAACCAGGCCTCACACAATGCGAATTGCGTAAAGAGTGGGTCGTTCAATGCACCAACACATTACAAAAGCCTCAGGCGTAATTCTTAATCGTCATCAGCCACAGCGTCAACAAAGTGCACATAATGCGGTACAAGTGTAGCGGTCACAGCACTTTTCCGAAGAATGACGAATAATTGTACAGTGGACGCTTCCCCACTACACAAAGATTATAATGATTTATGGCGTAGTGGGTACCATGCAAGTGTGCTTGCAGTAGTTGCCCCAAGAGTGTTTAAAGAAGGCTCTAGAAAGGCCGCTCTTCCAGCTTTCGCTGTGACTCTGCTGCGCGGTCCGAGCAGGCCTGGAGGATTTTTTCGGTTTATTTAGCTTTTTTTCTGATTTCGCGCGATAGTGGCTACATACACAGGCGGCGGCGGCGGACAACTACGGTGCAAAAAATTGGGGGGACCCTTAAGCTTCGCCTTTAAGAGTTGAACGCGATAGCGATATCCCGTCCCTAGTGCGTACTTCAATCACTTAGTGCATACTATGTAATGGGTAGTATGCTTTAAACCAGGAGAAATTATACGCGGCAAATGTGGGAAATGTTTTCGAACTTGCTATGCACCCACTACGTGGTGTTAAGGGAATACGCGCAGTAAGGTGTGTGCCGTTTGTAATGGGAGGCTGGCTTTAAACTATGGAATCGTTGTGATAGTCACATATTCTGACGCCCGATGGCAATGTACGCTTGTACCACGCAATATTCCTGGGATATTACATGTTATATTACGACGACTATATAAAGGACGCTTGCGTTTGCGAAGCATGGAAGTTATTTTCACTGCATTTCCAAGCAGAGGAAGTTATTTTCATAGTATTTCCAAGCAGAGGCATGGCTGTATGGTAGAACACCTGCTTGCTACGCAGACAACCCGGGTTAGATCCTCACTCGGACCAGAAAATTTCTATTATTTATTTTGTTTGCATCTTTCTCGATTTTTCGGTCACGGACAAGATGATGATTTTTCGCTCACAACCAACGACGCCGACGCCGACGCCGGAATTTCTGCGAAACGAGCTCTTTAACGCTATCGCGTTAAAATGGAAAAACGGACCTCGTTGTGATCTCATAACAGCTTTCGCTGTAAAAGAAAGAACAACACCTGTACCTTGCATCGGACGATACCTTGCGGCAGGAGATGCAGAGGGCTCATTCCGCGTGCCGCATTTTAAAAGAAGATATATCTACGAGCGTCGGGTTCTGCTTTGTCGACACTCGCAGCGCGTTGCTCAAACACAAAGGCATAACAGCTGTGATAGTTGTTAGTTCACGCTTGTCCTGTGTATACCAGCGAGTCCTTCTCGAGCGTCTTTCTTTGTGTGGAATTCCGATTTCTTGCTATCGCATCCATCGCTTCGCCCTTGCGGCGAAACTGTGACATTTTTTGTCGAAAGCGAGCTCAGTATGGTGACAAGTGTTTATGACGAAGCGAGATTTGCGAATGGATAGTGCGTTTCTAATAAGGAAGAACTTCTTTTTTGACGTGGTAAGATAGAGCAGGCCATCGACGTTTGAGGATATGGTGATGGAAAACAGACGAATGACAGTGGATGAAATTGCCTACACTTGACATATAACTTTTCGTTCAGCGTATTCCATCTTACAAGACCGGCTAGAGACAGAGATAGGTTTATTTGGGGAGAAAAGCTGAGAGGTCGGCCTGAATCAATTTTCTGACCTGCTACTCAGCGTGAGGAAAGGGATGGGGGGTGGCGAAAAGAAATTTTTTTACAGTGTGTGCAAGACGAGTCCCATATGAATCGTCAGCACAGCATAAAGCACAAAGTTTGCACATCTCTCTTAAACAGCAAATTTTACAAGGCAGCAGTCGGCGTATCCAAGTTGAAACTCTTTATTTGGCCGAACTTGTTGCCGCGAAACCGAAAGTCAAACTACAGAAAGCAATGCACGCTGTGCACTGATACACTGATAGCGGTGAACAGAGCGTCGACCGTCGATAAACTGGTCATAGTTGGAACGCGCCGGCTTTTATACATCACGCGTCGAACATTCTAGCCTTATCACTGGTCGTCGCGCAAGCTCTGGAATAATCTTGACTGTTCGTATGCTGTGCGAAATGTTAACAAAACGATCTACAACGAACGTGAAGCTTCTCGAACACTGAGGCGCTATCTGCGCTGAGCATTGCTCACAGTCTTTGTCGGTTTAAACAGAGCACATCAAAGTAACACGCATGGCACTATGAAAGATGTAGAGGGCAAGGGAAGTTGTGTCCCGCGACGGATATGATTTTGAACAACAGGGCTTAAGCTGAGCGTAATCAGTTTGTCGGACACAGAAAAGTACCTTCATCATGAACCAACCCACGCATTCTCCTCTTTTCATTCTCGTCGCCTTCGGCACGGGATTCAAAAGCTTTGAAGGGCGAGATAAGGAGTACAGTGAGAACGAAAGAAAGAGACGGAGAGAGTAAAAAATAGAAATAAGGAAAAAGAGAGAAATTGTAGGGCGGAAAAATTGTTCGCCAGACGAGATTCGAACCCGCTTACCCAAGATACCAAAGCGAGCGTCGTAAGCAAACCTTAGCAGAGCCTTGTATTGAATAAGCATAGCAAAGAGCTCGAAAAGGGGATTCAGGGAATCAGGGTGAGGAGGAGGGAATAGAGCCAAGCATGGAGTAGAAAGAAAGGGAAATACAAAGAAATCCTCAAAGGAGGAGAGAAAGAAACAGAATTAAATATGTAGAGAGTGGAAGAAATGGAGAGTGATGGATGCAGATAAAAAGCAAGAAATTCAGTGAAGGAGTGAGAAAGAAAATTAGAGAAAGAATGATAGAAAAACCGACAAAGAAGAAGAAATAGAGGGGAAAAGAAATAGAAACAGACAGACAGACACAGAACTTTATTGAGGTCCTGAGGAACACTACCGCTCAAGGCGGTAGAGCAGCGGGCCGCTCCCACGTCGGGACGGGTATGCCGAGCCTCATCGCCGCGTCGTGAGCCCTCTGGACGGCCCTGAGTTGATGTAAAAGTTCCGAGCTCCGTAGCGCAGAGCTCCATTCCTCTTCGGTGGTGCGTTGAGAACTCTGTAATGAAGACAACAAGAAATGCGCGCAGTTTACACTAAGTCGCGCTCAGCTTGGCACAGCGAAGTCCGGGCCCGTCGCCGCTCGTGCCCCCTGTCGGCCGACACCTCTAGCTTAGAGATGCGCGGCTTCCACCACGGGAGTACGCAGCTGGGATGTGAACTAAAGAGCGGAGGTCGGGCGATGTCTCCATCAGTGCGCGTAGCTTAGCTACGGCGCATGCGCGGCTTGGCTAGGTGGTGCGGTATCTGGTCGCTAGAGGACGCGATGTTTGCTTCCTAATTCATTCTATTTTGTTCTCTCTTTCTCTTCTTTCTTTTGTTGACGTTCCGTGGGTCTCTCTTTTTTTTCTCATTTCTTTTTATTTCGCTCTCATTATTTCTGTGCTACGCTATACTCTCTCTCCTTCTCCTTTCCCTCCTTCTCACATTCACATCGTATTTTCTTCTCTGTTTCTTTCGCTCTGTCACTGTGCTCCTTCTCAGGGTGATTACAGGCCACACCGTAACAGTGAGTCGTGGGATTGTGCCTAATTGTGTGGTACATATCCATTGATGATGATGATAGTTTTCGGCCACGACGCCACAGTTCACGCCGAGCTAGAAGAGCCCAAATTATGTGGCACATACCCGTTCTTGATCGTGATACATAACAGGCAGAGCCACGTTTCACTCCGAGCTAGAACAGGTTCGCTGTTAAAAGATGCACGAAAAATTAAGGCAGCTTCGCAGCAGTGGTGCCAAACCTTAAGGAAGTGCGCAGCTGGGCAGCCTTTGTTTCTCTTCGGTTCTTCTTCCCTCCTCTCTTCCTTGCCTTTTCTCTTTGCCAGTTTTCTTTTCTCTCTTAGTTTCTATTTTTCTTCCTATTGAATTTCTTTTCTTTCTCTCTCTCTGTCAACCTACTTGTAGCTAGCTTCTCCTTCTTTACTACCTGATATTTTTACGACACTTTTTTGCTACCTTGCATGCTACTCAGCCTATATGAAAGGGGTAAAAGGTTTTGAGATTTTGTTGTATTCCAAGATTGTGAATCTGCAGGTAAAGATCATTATTTCAGATATCACGGCACTGGAGCATGGTTCCGCATTAATCAAAATATCTACAGTATGAAAAATAAACAAATGTGTGTTACATCAATCCACTGTAATTTCTTGACGAATGCGTAAGTCGCGTACTTATTTTGCATAAAAGCAGTGTGTAAGCCGCAACTTTCCTCATCCTGCGACTTCATTCTCAATGCGACCATGGATCCAGACTCTCGTGTCTAATTAGCCGAAAACGTGTTGTGCACCCCTACCCTTATTACGCATCGCTACCACCACCCAACGTACGTAGCGATGGTTCTTTCGCGGATAAAATGACCGGCAACTGCCTAGGTGCCCACATTGCGATAAACACTTCGTTCATCAAAATGTAGCAAACGAGCCAATGTACCGATGGCGGCTGAAAGTTCATCTTCAACAGCCTCCGCCATGTTTGAGTTTTGCGACGTTGCGTGCGCATTGAGTCAAGTTAAAAGGAAACGACTGAGTGCCGGATCCGCATGTCAGCAAAACTGGGGCAAATAACTGATGAAGCCGAACACTGTTTTCGCTCTCTTGTGCCGCACATTCCCGGCGATTTGCTGTCGGCGCGCTTTAAGGAACGTCCGAATTAACCGGTTCGCGGTAAAATTCGCTCAAATCAACGAAATTTTGATGTCATTGAACAATGGATATGGTGGCCGGCACCGGGGACGCATCCGAATTGTCCGATTTGCCGAATTAACGAAGATTGAATAAACGAGCTTTTACTGATCATGCCTTTCAGCTGCCCGATTTTACAGTACTTGAGCGCAGATAAACTGCATTCGGTGCGTGCTCATTGTTCTTAAGTTAATCATCTCTCTATAATGCAGAGCTAGCGTGACCATATCACGCATTATGGTTTCTACCTTTCAGTTTGTGTCAGCGGTGAAAGCTCGAAGGGCTGTTTATGTTTCCAGACCAGAATTATACCTATATAACCACTAAGAATTATAGGCTGAAATATTGCTGGGATATTTCAGGGTATTGTCAAATGAAATGAGACTGCTTTCGCAGACGAAACGATGCCAACGACGTTACGTGAACACTTTCGTCAGGAATAAAAAACTTTGTTTTGTACGCTTTCGTCTTACCTGCGCATTTTCACTGGACTCAGACAATGCTTGCTTCAACGAGTGCGATAGCATACTGTGGACGCAGAGAAATCAACTCCGGAATCTGGGGTTTCACCCTTTGTGGTCCATTGTCGTGCCCTGCCCGACAACGCAACACGGCTGCAGCAGCCCGTGTTTGGACACTGCTGGACAAGTTCCATCGCGGTTGATTCATGCGCGCATTTTGTCGATAAATTATGCCTCATCTTTAAAACAGCAAGTAAGCCTTTGTTATTTGAGCTTTGAGTTGTTTAGTTTCGGATCAGAATGGACGAAAGGTGTGAAAAGGTTTCGGACCGCAAAGGGCTAAAATACCTCCCTCTGAAGGGATGAATGGTGATGAATGATCCCTTTTGAATAAATTCATGCAGATTGTTTTATTCACAAATCAAAACAGTCGCACGTATTTATTGAGTCATCCGCCGTGGTGCTCTAGCGGTTACGGCGCTCGGCTTTTCACCTTAGGGTCACGGGTTCGATCCCGGCCACGGCGGTCGCATTTCGATGGAGGCGAAATGCTAGAAGCTCGCGTACTGTACTGTGCGATGGTCAGTGCACGTTAAAGAACACTAATGGTCAAAATTCCCAGGGCCTTCTAGAAAGGCGTGCCTCATAATCGTATTGTAATTTTGGGACGTAAAACCGTAGAAACTACCAGAATTATTTGAGTATAAAGAAACGCGTCCCCTTACGGCGTCCCTACGACCAGCCGAAGAGGGTACTTATACATGAATGCTACAAAAGACGGCGCGGAGCTGTAGAAGTGCAAGGATCGTTTAAATAGCCGAGTAAAAACATTTATTTACGTAGCAAAATTGATTCGTTCAAATTCGTAAGATACGCTTTTATTGTATTAATGAGAACTAACAGACAAAGATGCCAAGGATGTATATGTTCACGGCATTCGCCGTAATAAATCAACGGCCAAACTGCTGTCACGAGACATGCAAAACCAATTTGACTTTGGTTCTCATCCAGTATTGTTGTTTTTATCTATACATATATCTTTGTCTGGTAGTTCTCATTAATACTGTGTTTAACAGAGCAAACGAGCCCTTAAATCTACACTTCTTTCCTATTTTTTATTGTATGTAATGCGAGAGCCTTAGCGCTTAATTCTGCCACAATTTTGTTGGTCGTCTGTGCTTTTATTTGGAATACAATCCCGCAGTTCAGAAAAAAATTTCCTGCGGTAACCGGCATATGCCCACTCCATAAGGAAAAATAAATAAAGACATTGCCGTCGCAAGGAATCGAACGCAGACGCATAGCGCATTCTAAGCAAGAGTGTTGGCTAAGAGCCACGAAACTGAAAGTCGGTGGAAGCGCATTTGGGTGCTCAGTAGGTAATAGGTTTGGAGGGGTCTTCAGCGGACAAGGTTTGCCACCTGTCGAGTAAATAGCTTTGGCGAAGATCCCGAAGCACATGGCCTAAGCTGCGAGTCCAGAAAGGTCCTTAATTGCATGCCCCCCATTTTTCCGCTTACCGAATTACATTAAGATAGAAGTGCAGGTACGTAATTTCGTCGTGCTTATGCGTCATATTCCACCACATTTCGCATCGACGCTTGGAATTTCGTACATCTTTACTTAACCCGCATTCTACGTGCCGCTCGCTTACTGCAGATTAACATTCTCTACGCGCACACCGAACACTCGATGTATGTGTTCGCGGCATTCGCCGTAATAAATCAACGGCTTAAATGCTCTCACGTGACATGCAAAACCAATTTGACATGGGTTCTAATCCAATATTGTTTTTATATATACATATATATAGATATATTTATGAATTCCCTTACTGTCGACGAAACTCTGGCACTCGGCCACGCTTCACAAATGTAATGTCCAGGCTTGACAACTCTACCGTCAAGTGTTCTTGTTTTCGTCGATTACTTCACGGATCGCATTGATACGATTGTGTTCTCCTAGGCACTGTACTGGCGGGGCCAAACCCAACGTCACATTGTACACCGTCCATCCGACGACGTGAGTAGAAGATCTTGAGTATCCTATCCAGCGGTAGGTCGCGATCATCTGCACAGAACGGAGATCGACATCCAAATGTAAATAACGTTTCGTGGGTTTTATTTAATCACTTGGGCAACTTTCAAAGGGTGCTTAAATGGGCCCTTCATAAATTTGGTGGCAATCTTCTCATTTCCTCTATATTTTATAGCCTAACGAACAACTTACCACAAACATTTCCCCAAGCCGTTAAGTAGGACTAGAACGAGTGGAGTTACAGGGATTTCTCGCATGCTTTAACCCTTACTGGTGCCATATACAATTGCCTGTAAATGCATCAAATTTTGCGCATCAACATGAGGCACTAGACATTGCCTTGCAAGAAAAATATCATAATATGTTGATTTGTTTGTTTTATAGTATTTATTCAAAATGACGTTGAAATTATCTATCTACTTATCCGGAAGTCCTTCGTGTTCTGTTGCGTAAATACAATCAAGTGTCACCCGAGGTCTACAGGGCAAACTTATTTTCTGTGACCAAAGCAAAATGATGCTTTGGACTTGGCTCGCGGGAATTGTCACGTCGAACAAACGTCGAACATGGTGGCACCTTCAGGAAGTGATCACATATAACAATACACAGCAATACGAAGGTAAAGAATGACGTGTTTAGTGCGACGGAGGCTCAACTGAACCAAACTGCAATGTATCTTGCTGTTTCTTATCGAGTAGTCGGTAAAAATAGTGAACAAACATGTTGTAAACTGTTGTGTACGAAGCGTTGCAAAGAGTTAAGCGCCTTTTGCGCCTTTTGGTCTCAAGGAGTGCGCTCGAAGCTACAAATGTTTAGGGGCAAAAAGTCAATTCTGCGCGTGTCTTAATCTTCCACAATATCTCTTCTTTTTTTCACGTGTTCGCACATTTACTGCGCGAAGCCGCCATGTGGCGGCGCAACGTGGACGGGAACACCATGTTTTTTTTTATTTATTGTTTATTTTCAACATGTTACATGTCAAGGGATGGTACGGCTAAAGGCAGATTAACTGCCTGACAATGGCCCTACCACTCAAGCACTGTACAACAGGGTTTTGAACATATCAAGAAATTATACAATAGAAAGCGGAAGCACTGCGTGAAAAAAAAATGTGACAGAAATAACGTGACATAGAAAAATGGGACATCAGCAACAGGTGATGACAAACCTAAAATAATATAATAAAAAAAAAGTCAATTACGTTACGTCACACAAGGCGTCTTGCTTGGGAGGAGTGTAAAATAGACAAAGTGTGCAACGACAATATTACTCGAAGTTTGGTAAGTGCTATCGTTTTGAGCTCAGTACGACAGAAGAGAACGAATCTGGCCTGTATGTTGTTCGAAATGGCATGGCTGTAGAGCACGCCGTGGGCGGTCTCAGATGAACGTAGGAGAAAGCAAAACAATAAAAGGATGATCGTCAATCTAAAGACAGTGCACTGAGACAGTTACATTTTGGTGTTTCCGAAGGAAGCAACGCATGTCTTTTTTTATTTGTTGAACTTGCAACAAACAGCAGATCATAGCAGCACAGCGACAAGCCCCATGACAGAACCCTTGGCTGACCTTGACATCCCCAAGTACACCGCATCAGCGGACGATGGACCCGTACAGGACTGGTTCAACCTATTCGAACTCCACGCTACGCCAATCGCGTTTTTATATTTTTACCTCTGTTCATTATCACCTTGCTATGTAGTTTACAAAATCATGTACTAACAAAACAACTTAAAGCCATGTACTGCGACTACACCACTACTCTTTTTTATATAGCAAAGTCAGTTGTTATGTATTGCCCTCATAGCAGAATAAGCAATAGTGGGACTAAATTTCAAAAAACATTTTTGCTACTAAAAGAAGAATTACCTCGATTAAAATTTCTGTGAAAAAAGTTGCTATGACTCTCCATCGTATGCGCTGTTTCGAACATTGTTTTTTTTTTTTTCAAATACCTTAGGGTGCTTCAGACGTCTCAACATTGGCGCTTTTGCCAAGTTCAGGATTTTATTTTAGAGCCTATGCGCCGCACAGAGGCAAATAAATATATCTGGAAATAGTACGTTTTACGGAGAGTTTCATGGAAGTAATTATGCGTTTTCTCAGTAATCATCTTTTGTAAAAAAAATTCCGATAAACGCTACTATTTTCTTCAATTTTGCCTACGCGCTAAGAAGTGAAAAATATAAAGCTACCATAGGGACTGTCCTATAATAAAAGCACGATGCTCGAAAAACGCAAAATAACGTTTGGTATATAAAAATTTTCGTTATTGTAAAATAATCCATATCTTTTTTTTTTTTCGCAGCCCCTTAAAAAAGTGAGGTTAAATTCAGCGCCGCTCTGGTATACTTTGCTCTTCCCTCATCCAGCTTTGAGGGCTGCCAAAATATTTAGCTGAAGTCCTCCCCACGTGCATTCGACAACTTTCATTCTCACCTCTGCAACTATCAACATGATGTAAATTGGGACTTTACAGTCATTCCTAACTTGTAATCCTATCGTACGGTGTTTTTCGGCAAAAGTTATTCGACAAAATTAAGCCACGCACCTTTTGTCTGATTGTAGTAGGCGACTCAAAAGAGATAACAGTGTTCCTGCCTCGCGCAGAGGCGAATGCACACAAGTCATTTCCAATATATAGTATTCCTGCGCCCGTTGGATCTCCGCCGAAGTGTTCTATTTCGCACAACTGCAAAAGAATGCACGCGTCATGCACGAATGCAGCAGGCAAAGAAATGCACGCATCCGACATTGCAGTAAACACACGGGTCCCACGCCCTAATCAATCTAATTCCTAGTTATCCCGAGCAAAGCTATGGCTGTCATGCTGGGCCATGCAAGCATACAATTATGAAGGGGCCAACGGCTCGGCGCACTGGTTCGGTTTGACATTCCCCTTCTCAGTAACGGGTTTAGAGGCAATACAGTACCCTCGTTATTTTAAGCATTAATTCATGGCGGTTTCCTGAGTAAAGGGCCACGAGGCACGTACCAAATGTCGTAAAGTGGCGATGGTGCGCGAGCACGGACAGTTACCTGATGGTGTGCACCCCTGCCACGTCGGCGCACGCGATTGGTCACTGAAGGTCGCGTGGCACGCGACCCGAGTCGTAACGAAGAACACCAGGAGAAGAAACGTTATTGTCCTGTGGAGCACCGAATGAAGAAGGTCGAAGGAGTCAGTGTCGCCCTCGCGACGAAAGCAGCAGGCGCCCGGATCTGGAGGCAGCGGCATGAGGGAACCGGGAAGTAGCCGTGGAACTTGGCAGTCGCCGAGCAGGGCTGCCCGGACCTGGGGCACCTCATAAGAGCAGTTGCCGGTGCACCTGCAGCTCTTCGGCTTCTTAACAGGATGGCTGCGACCCCGGAGCGCCACGTCGTTGGTTTGACCTGGCAGCACATAGGACAGACCGAAGACATGGTTAGGCCTGACCTGCCGAGATCCACGACGACCGGGTTACGAGGAACAGAACCAAGCGGAGCACTCTACGGATGCTGACCAACGGCGACCGCAGATTACTTGGAGGACTTCGACGACGGGACACTTCGTCGTTGTTCCGAGCTGGCATCACGAACAGTAAGACGTTCGATTAGCGTGCGACCGTATTTTAGTAAGAATTGTAAAACGAGCCGATGCACTCTATGACCCCGCGACCAAATGTATTTCAATGACTGCCGCATGGATCAAGTCAAACTTTCCTGTCCTTTCCTTAATTGCTTAGTTAGGCAATATTATTACTCTCTAAACAAAAGAAGCTCTACATAGTATAACATCTAGAATATTGTAGAGCGGTATGTGAAAACCCGATTGTATAGTTTCTAACTTTCTATTCAATAAGTATTAGAGGTCTTGAGCTTCCCCAGGTTCTCACAAAAGCAAACATACCTACAAAAAATCAGCCAGCCCCACTTGGCGGACACTCATAAAACAGCAGTGCCAGTGGCATTCAGGGGGGGTTGAATGCAGGGGAATGAAGTGGGTTCAATAAAGTGGGAATGACGCATCATAAAGTGGGTGACTGAAGTGAGAGAGTGACGGCAGCAGTAGTGGACGTAGTGGTGAGTTGTAGAAGTAGTGAGTTATGGGAGTTGTGGGAGGAGTAGTGAGCGTAGTGTGACTTGTAAGAGTAGTCAGTAATGGAAGTGGTGCGAGGAGGGGCACATTTGCGCGAAGGGATTTACGCATATTATGTGGCTAAATGCTACTGCGATCTACGACCTACGAAGGTCCGCGGATATGAAACCTCGAGCGAGAACTGCTTCGCTGTTAAAACACGTGACATGCCCGTTTGCACGCCGGAAATGCAGTGCTCCCTAACGTTCCACTTAAAGACAATAGGCTTCGCTCATGGCGGTTCATGACAGTATAAGGACACTTAGCGGTTACTGATTGTGCCGACCCAAAGGCAGGTTCGTCATCGCAGTGCCATCACCATCGTCACTGTCTTGTCGGCTTTTAAACCGCAGAACACGTGGCCGAATGTTGTAGTCGTTTGCCGGCACAACGTTAGGGAGGTCAGTTTGATCGACAGGCCACGCAGTGTGGCAACTGCTTGTGGCGTCCGGGACTGAGGGCATCCAGCGCTACTATACGGGACATGGGGACCTAGCTGGCCCTCCACTGTCACATTATCTCGGGAGTGCTTGCAAAGAATGAGAATTGAGAGAGAGAGAGAGAGACGGGACACCTTGGTGGCAAAGCAAACCTACTTTATCAGAAAACACGGCAAATATTCACCACTCCTAATTCGCCCAAAACATACATGCACACATTAATCTACGATACATCAAAACCAGAACTTCAATGCACGTTAGGTGCAACTCTAGCCCTAAGCCAGTCTCTTGCCAATATGGCCTCTCTGTGGCTATTCCAAGCTGGTCGTTCTCTAATTGAACGTTCTTACTGTTCGCGGCGTTGGCTCAGCAACGACGTAGCCTCGCTGTTACGTCGTGTCTTTTCTTGACGTCCTCGAAGTGGTCGTATGGTCGCCGCGTATTAGCATGCACCTGACAATCCGATTGTTCCCATTTCTTGTAACCCGGTCGTCGTGGGTCTTGGCAGGTTAGGCATAACTGCGACTTCGTCATCTCCTCTAAGTACCACCTGGCCAAACCGATGAGGTGGCGCTCCGGGGACTGTCCCTTGGGTTGAAGCCATCCTGTTAAGAAGGTGAAGAGCTGCATGTGCATCGGGAACTGCTGTGATGCGGTGCCGCAGGTCCGGGGAGCCTTGCTCGGAGTCTACCAAGGTCCACGGCTACTTCCCGGGTCCCTCATGCCACTGCCTCCAGAACCAGGCGCCTGGTGCTTTCGCCGTGAGAACGACGCTGACTCCTTAAACCTTGTTCGTTCGGTGCTCCACAGGACAATGCCATCTTTTCTTCTGGACTTTTAGATGCGAAGCATCTTATGCTCGGGGCTCTGTCCGTCCCTCCCGCGTCCCGAGTCCCCCCGTCCCCCGTCCCGCGTCCGGCCACTGTGATGAAGTAGGGAAGCACCCATTATGCGAACCAGAACCCTGTAGTAATATGAAGGCCGTCAACCCTAACACAGTCATCAGAGTCATGGCCGAGAGCACAGAGAGGCTGCTTAGCAATGGCTAGGCAGGTGGTGTCTGTCGCCCAGGTTGACCCCATTCCTTGAGTCATGGCCGAGAGCACTGGGAGGCTGCTTAGCAATGGCTAGGCAGGTGGTGTCTGTCGCCCAGGTTGACCGCATTCCTTAATCTTGCTTGCATGTGTTTGGAGGGGGGCTTAGTCCGTCCCTCCTTCCCGCGTCCCGCACCACCACAGCGCATGCGCGTCCCCTCCCGTGTGCTCTCCTACGCTCACCCCCTTCCTCTACTCTAGGAATACTCTACTCTACGGAGCGGCTCACGCGTCCCACACACCCACAGCGCATTCACGTCCCGTCCCCCACTTTCTCCTCTCCTACGGTCCCCCCCGTCCTTTCCTCTAGGAATCCTCTACGGAGCGGCGCGAACGACAGGTGGTGTGACAGCTGCTTACTCCGCTGGGGGGCGCCACGGTAGTTCCGCGGTATGAAAATGACGGAACGCGCGCGCCTCATTCTCTCTCCTGCGCAGCGCCGCGATGAGCGCCCGGACCACTGCCGTGAAATGATAGCGGCGATGTTCCTCCCGCTCAAGCTAATTATCTCCCCGCTGCTTCGCATCCACACATGGTTCCCTTTAGCGGGAGATGGGGAAGTTTTTTTTTTACCATGGCTTGTGTCGCGTGCCCCGAGCCCTTCAGTGACCAATTGCATGCGCTGGCGGACGTCGCAGGGCTGCACACCATCGGGTAACTTTCCGTGCTCGCACACCATCGCCACTTGACGACATTCCGCACGTGCCGCGTGCCCCTTCACTCATGACACGCACAACAAACAACTTTCTTTCCTTCTTTCCTTAGGGAGCAATGAAATTACGATTCGCAAGCCGGTATGCATTTTTATAATTACGGTAGAAACATTGCTGTAACTGCTTTGGAAAGTAGGGTCGAAAGCTTCATTGCACAGTGTGCGTAGTAAGCGGTGGTGTCACTCCCTTTTCTCGCATTTTAGATAGTGGTATATAGGGACGGTTCTTCTGGACTACTGTGGATACTACACTGGCACCAGCGCTTCAATAGATCTCAGCTAAAAGAGTGGTAAAAAGCGCTGTCAGTGGTTGCGCAGGTCGTGTACCTTGATGGTGTACCCACAAGATGAGACTGGCGGCAAACTGTCAGAGCAGTGAAAACGCATCAAGATTCGCAACTCTCTTCCTGCCATGCGGAAAACCGTTAGCACGGCTGAAATTGCACCGAGAGTCTGGATGCGCGAATTTCCAATCGGCAAATTACTTTAACGTGTTCTGTATCGCTTGATAAGGCATATGCGCCTCTGTCATAGCGCTTATACAGTCCCTTTGCGCGCTTTCCATTTGCAAGCCGGAAGTTCGAATATCCCCCGAGCAAAGTTTTTATTTTTCATTTACTTACATACGCTATATCAGCGCTACTCCCATATTCCTCGTTTTGCGGCATCTCAGTTAAAATTCGATTGGCAATAGCGCACACACCACCGCCATCGCGTTGACGCAGCGGTCCCATTTTTTGCGAGCCTTGACAAACGTACTTTAAACGTTTGGTTTGACACCGCATGAATAGAGCTCTTTCTCTGGTACTTACTGTAGCAAAACCATGGGCTGAGTGTTTTTTAACGGGAATTTTGCCTAGAGCATGGCCTTTCACCAAGTTCAAAGTTGTGCCTTCGAAGATATCGAGTCGTAAGCTTATAGCGAGAGTGTAGTTGGCGCGCGGATTGGGGATCAGTAACATTGCATTCAGAGCACTCACCTGAATAGAGAAAGAAAAAAAATCATATAGGTACAGTGAACAGCGCACTCAAAAGTAAAAAGCGAGATGTTTACGATAGCCGCCTAAAGCTTAAAAATGCGATGCTGTTCGATCTTAGGGGCCTACGGTGGCCTTCTTGGCTGATGCTAGGCTTTTCCTAGGCGCGGACAAAGTTGAGTCGAACCAGTCTGTCACAAGCCATGCAAGAATGTCCAAACTCCAGTACCATAAGTAACGTGAAAGGCTCTGCTGTAGCACCCCTGGTAGAAGTGTGAGCCTTTCTTCGCTCGTACTGGGCTCGCTTGGTGGGCAAACTCGTCACGGCGGCTACGCGGACTGTCAGTGTAGGTGGGCGGGTTGTATGCGTACACCCGACGTTTTACCTCAAGCTTTAAGAGCTTCGCTCTTAAAACTTCCCCAAAACCAAGGCCAATATAATATACGCAAGGCAAAAAGCTGCCTCTACCTTTCTTGCAATCGGTTTTGACACCCTGAACCTGACGAAATGCATGAACTTGAGGAACTCTATACGAACACAAAGTGCAGACAAAGGTGCTGTCTCATTTCTTTGTCCTAATGTTGGGTTGTCTGCGTTAGAGACAACATTTCGTAGGACCGATTTCGTGGAAACACGATTTCGAGGTGACGCTCTTTTTGTTGCTGTTTTTACGGTTTTATTATCGTTTGTACAAACCATCCGGTCTGCTTAAACGCGTTCGAGCGATATCTCTAACCGCACAACCCAAATCGGAAGTTTGCGGGTGCCTTTCGCCATCACAATAAATCCCCGTATTATATGTCATTAATTTGCAACAATGTCAAATCTTCAAAATTATGTCGACGTTTCCTTTGAATTGATGTTTATTGCAAAGCAAAATGTCACAGAAGATAAAGCGACTTGTGTTCCCACAGTTTGCAGACCACATGACTGCGGTTACAGTTAGGAATGCGCTGTCTTTGTGATATGCTAAGATCATGCCTTTGTTATAAACATCTATTGTCATGTTCACAAAGAGCTATACTAGGTGTGCCTATCGAAATCATGTTGATGATATTTGTACGATATGCGTACGTTCATAAGCATTTTGTTAAACCGATCGACTTTTTTTTATCGCGCATCGTGAATTCTCAGTTTTTTTTATTGATTTTATTAAGGTAAATGTTATGCGTTTCACCCCGCAAGAAAAACGCGAACACACTCTAAGAACAACCATGCTTCAATCGAACGAAATAATGCGTATGGGCCAAGGGCTTTTCTGTGTTACACATAATGTAATAAAACGAATGAAAGCGTAGAGGGCGTTATTTATAGTTCTTAACTGTCACGTAGTTACGACTTATTTGAAAAATAATGAAAGTTGCTGGCGAAATGACATGTCATCGATAAGGACCGACACCACAACATTCAGATAAGGGCGCACTATGCTTTGTCAATTGAGCTACAGAGACGCTCATTTTCACGTCAAGATTACGGTGTATTTTTGTGCGTGTAATCCTGATAGACACAGCTAATAGCACTCGTAGCCATGTTGGTGTGTGTGAACTCTGCTTTGTCAGCTGGCGTGATAGCGCACGTGATAATTCTGCGCGCATACAGCTGGCCAAATATCCTAAAATGTTACCTAAATGCATGAAATCTGCCGGAACGAGACCCACACCATAAAGGAACAAAAAAAATGGGAGTAGATGAAGGGCTCGTTTTTTTTGTTACATATCCTAAAGAGAGCAAACAAAGGGGGGGAATGAAGCCATATGACATTTTAATTGTAATTTTTACCTTTTGTGTAATGATAGTTTGGAAACACATGGAAAGGAGAAAATTCGGCAGATCCCAAGTACCATGGTAATCGATGTTATGCGAAGCGTTCGGAGGTGAGGTGACTGGGTTGTAATTTTTTTTATTAAGCGAAACGTTATGAAATGACTCTAAAGACACGCACAAATGTTGTACGCCCAGACATATGTTGAACAGTCGCATATATGCTTCATATAACCAGTTGTTGAAGATGCCAACAGAAACATGGCTATTACCAACGCCAGAAGCGGTAAGCTCATATGTCGCGCTTGTACTTGCAAGAATGGTAGGCCTGGATAGTGCTACGTAAACCAACTACAGTGGATGGCGCTTATGTATACGACTGACATCAACCCGACATCACTCCTTGATCATAGGAGTACATATGTAATATTTTGAATATAAGATAGCCAGCACTGCAAACTCAAATGACGTTTCACCAACATTACGCCTGCATAGGTTCTTTTTCCAAGGCAGTTTCGAGACATGACGTGGCTCTGTGGTATAATACATGATTGCCGCGCAGATTACTTGGGTTCGATTCCTGCTGGGACTCTGATTTCTGTTCTTTGCATTGGTCGGGTCAACGCTGCCATTGTCAGTTTTTCTTCACGCTCTCGCATTTAAATTACCAATGTCTGTACTCGCCGTTCCTGGGTAGATATAAATTTTCAAACACCTGTGGCGCATACCCGCATACTGCGGCCCGTGGTATACGGTTATGAGCCACACGTTTCTAGAGAAATGAGTTTGGCGACGTACACTACGGCATTTTAACGTTATTCAAGTCACGACCAGCCAGACATATTCGACAAATCCTTTTACCCTCCCACACTAACTTTGGTCGACCTCAAGTTAAGAAGGCGATCACGAGAGCACTCATACGTAGGCGGCTAGATAGATAGATAGATAGATAGATAGATAGATAGATAGATAGATAGATAGATAGATAGATAGATAGATAGATAGATAGATAGATAGATAGATAGATAGATAGATAGATAGATAGAAACGCCAAAGTGCTTGCAGTGCGCAAAGAAATGCTTCGCATTTAATAATTCACGTAAGTGCAGAACTGAAAACATTCTACACCTGTCGCGTAGGTTTGACTAGGTTTGACCGCGTGCGCTGGATAAAAAAAAATGATAGTCATGTTTGGCACACTACGACCTTCCATGATCTTAACAAGGTAACAAATTATATTCACGCGGCCTTCAATTGTTTTAGATGCGAAGCATCTTATGCTCGGGGATCTGTCCGTCCCTCCCGCGTCCCGCGTCCCCCGTCCCGCGTCCCGCGTCCGGCCACTGTCATGAAGTATAGGGAAGCACCCATTATGCGAACCAGAACCCTGTAGTAATATGAAGGCCGTCAACCCTAACACAGTCATCAGCGTCATGGCCGAGAGCACAGAGAGGCTGCTTAGCAATGACTAGGCAGGTGGTGTCTGTCGCCCAGGTTGACCCCATTCTTTGAGTCATGGCCGAGAGCACAGAGAGGCTGCTTAGCAATGGCTAGGCAGGTGGTGTCTGTCGCCCAGGTTGACCCCATTCCTTAATCTTGCTTGCATGTGTTTGGAGGGGGCTTAGTCCGTCCCTCCTTCCCACACCACCACAGCGCATGCGCGTCCCCCCCCCCTCTCTCTCCTAAGCTCACCCCCTTTCTCTCCTCTAGGAATCGTCTACTCCACGGAGCGGCCCCCCTGTCCCACACCCCCCACAGCGCATGCCCGTCCCCTCCCATGTGCTCTGCTACGCTCACCCCCCTTCCTCTACTCTAGGAATCATCTACTCTACGGAGCGGCGCATGCGCGTCCTCTCCCCCCTCTCTCCTCTAGGAATACTCTACTCTACCGAGCGGCTCCGGCGTCCCACATTCCCGCAGCGCATGCGCGTCCACTCCCCCCTATCTCCTCTTGGAATCATCTACTCTACGGAGCGGCTCACGCGTCCCACACCCCCCACAGCGCATGCACGTCCCCTCTCTCTCCTCTCCTACGGTCCCCCCCCGTCCTTTCCTCTAGGAATCCTCTACGGAGCGGCGCGAACGACAGGTGGTGTGACAGCTGCTTACTCCGCTGGGGGGCGCCACGGTAGTTCCGCGGTATGAAAATGACGGAGCGCGCGCGCCTCATTCTCTCTCCTGCGCAGCGCCGCGATGAGCGCCCGGACCACTGCCGTGAAACGAGAGCGGCGACGTTCCTCTCGCTCAAGCTAATTATCTCCCCGCTGCTTCGCATCCACACATGGTTCCCTTTAGCGGGAGATGGGGAATTTTGATGAATAAGGCTTCTTTGTTAAGTTAAAGGGTTCATCTAAAATCTGGTGTGTGACATACGAACTAGTTTTTGCTATGCTTTATGGACTCCCTGCTTGTTACGGCAGTTAAGATACGTGTCTTCTGCGAGTTTCGTCAGATTGTTTCCCCTTCAGATGTAGCAGTGAAGCGGCGGAGAAGCCCCGGCGGGATAAGCACCCGCGTGTTTGGCGATGTGGTGGCGCCCTCTCACGCACGGTGCACGTGCCGGCCACATGTTTCCAAAATGTTTAACAATGTTAAGTTATATATTGCGATTTTTTTATTTCTATTAATTATAATATTTAAGACCTACGTTCGTTTATTTCACTCAGGTTTGAGCATTGATAGCCATGTTCTAAGCATGTAATGAGCAATAACTTGTGAGCGTGGTGACACCACATAAAATCTACGGACAAGCCGGGCCTACACATTAAAGTGCTACACATTAAAAATGGCGTTAATGAAACTTGGACCATCTCCCCGAAGGGAACCCTGATGGGATGCGAAGCAGCAGCGGTAGCGTTGCGGGCGGTGGAGAGGGTGAAGCGAGAGAGAAGTGACACGTTCAGAGGTGTTGCGAGCGGGCGGAGGAGCCGGCAGCTGCGGGCGCTGCCGCGAGCACGCTGCGGGTGAGGGAGAGAGTGACGTCAGCGCGCACCTGCGAGGGAAGCGTGCGAGGGGAGCGTGACGTCAACGCGCAGCTGTGGCGTGACCTACTTGGCAACGCTCCAACACCTACGGCGAGGGGAACGCGTTGCGACGCATTCGTCCGGACGCACGTAACGTACGGCGTTACACACGTGAGTCAAAGAGCTGCTTCGCATCTAAAAACCCAGACGTTTCGCACTTGTCATTCCCAGGTATTTCGCATTGCTTCACTCTATAGACCACCGCTGAGTTAGTTGTCTGCAGTGTCCTTGCCGTGCCCAATGAACAGTGGTTCATATAGCATGTATGGTTCCGGGCGCTATTCCGAGAATATTTATCTAAAAAATTGATATTTTAATGGTTATAACTTTCCCGTTTCCTTATAAAAATTCCAGTGTTGCTACGCCACACTTCACTATACGGCACAGCAGTCATACTCTTCCTTGCCTGTGCCGAGCATGTGTGATTTCTGGCGCTATTCCTCGGTTATCTATCTGAAAAATTTATATTTGAAAGCTCCTAATTTGGCGTTTTTCATACAATTCCAATTTGGGCTCTTTTCTACTGGCCGTAAAAGCGGGAATGGTTGAGTGTTCTCGTGTTACGTGGCACAAATTTCCTATGCAGAGTAACTTTTGCAAGCATCCTTCAGCTATCTGTAACTTGCTGGAATTTCTTACTGAATTACACTTGAGGCAATAAAAAAACGTGGTTGATGCCTCCATTGCAGGAATCGGTATGACACGTCATTGAAACACGTCTTCACACTGACACGTGCGTTCACTGGTAAATGAGAGCTTGTACTATCTTTGTTGGTGTGTGGCGGCTATAGGGCACCCAAGCTCAATTTTGGCGCCACATTCGCGCGGCCGAGCCATGCGTTGTTGGGAATGAGACGCTGTGAATGAAGCGGTTTGTCGCCGAATTTGGCAGCGGCGGCGGCAAGGACAAGTGCGTGCATGCACTCCTCATTAGGCCCGGAGGACTGCTAGTCAGCAACAGTTACATTGGGACGCACCAAAGATGCAATCCGAGAGCTCCACCAGTGCGGGGAAGCGGGGGCGGCAGTGCTGTGGCGAAACGAGCGCCGTGGATATTCCCAGTTACGATAAGAGCAGTGGCGCCGCTCGATGTTGTTTTGGAAGCCTATAGCGCCGTTTGATACGGATGCACCTATGTTCCCGTCCATGGCACACCCACATCCCGACGCCTATAACGTCTCAGATCATGATTAAAATTTTGTGGTAGCAGAAGAAGTTAACACACACGCTGTGTCGGTACTCGTTGGTGTCATGACGCCATTCTCCACTGCTCATAGATGGCGGCACCACCCTTGTTAACGAAAAGCGCCATGAGAGGGAGAAGATGTCAGATAAAAGGCGCACTTGCGAGCCTTTAAGCACGTTTGTCGGTAGTGCAGTGACTCGAGCGTCCGGCATCTGTCATTGTCGACAGAGAGATTGTCAGTTCGACTCTCATGTCATCCTGGTCAACGAAGCTTTTTCGCGTCGTTTTTTCTTCAGTTCATGTGAATTTAAGCGATATTATTTCCGTGACGGAAATACGTCAGTAAACTCTGGGAGGACCTTATATAAAATAATTTCGTGTTAAAATTTCTTCTTTGTCCTGTAATAAATGGCCACGGAAGAGCTGCTACTGTTGTTATACTATTCGTCCAATGGTCTTGCGCTTCTTGAGCAGCTGCGTGCCTTCAAATTGCCCCGTCCAGGTCCATACAATAGATCGTCAATATGAAATATTTCGATTCTTGTTTGTTACATAGTTATCGCAATTCATTCTGACAAGATCTCCTTGGATGTTCTCCAGGCCAAAAGATCTCGATGATCATTGCGAGGTAAAACAGCAGGGTATACCAACGCTAGCTAAAAGATAAATATTCGATACCTGTAACTCCTTCTGTTTTCCTATTCAGTACCAAAATATACCCGCTTGAAAAATATGTGCTACCCAAGAAGTACGGCGCTTGGGCAAACAACTAAACGTTTATAATCGTATTCAGAAGTTTACACAAATGTGGAAGCAACACTACACGGCCATCATCTTACTTCGTGATGTGACACACGTCAAAGACCTACTACGCCAGTGCTTCTCTGTTCCCACATTTATAACGTGCCTGTTTTCGAACAGCGGTACGCAACAGTAAGAAGCACATTCTTTATATGAGGTAGGAAAAGAATAAAGCGTCAGCCTTATTATAAGAATATAGCGGGCAATATAGCAGCAAGAAGCACAGTCCAAAGTCATTTATATGTGTGGGTAGTGTGGTGTACATCTTGGTGATGCGCAGGAAAATAAAAAAAAAAGGTGGAAAACCTAATGCGCTATTTCTCTTCTGCTGTGTCGGGCAATTTTGCCTCGTTACACTATCCACCAGTTCGGCCGCTAAAGTACCTTTTATATATTCATGACCTCTCTCACGGCACTCCGTAAAACTAATTACTTGCAAGAAGCCCAAATAATAATATTAGACGTACAACGCTTTTCCAACCTTCATTTTTACAACACACAAACTGAGACGAAACCTATAACAAAAGCCGGCAGATCCCATGCACTGTGGGAATCGATGTAATGCGAAGCAGCCAGGAAGGAGCAAATCATGCTTTACATAATTTGCATGTCATGTTTTACATGTTGGGACCTGTCATTTATGTTCGTGACACAGTCATGTCACTCAATACCAAATTTTGTGTATCTCAAGCTAACGAAACGGCCGCGAGCACGCCATGAGCGTGGCATGCAAGTCATGTCGCTCATGACACGTCATGATTTCCATACTGCCACTTGTCATTTATGTTCCTCATACAGTCATGTCACTCAATACCAAATTCGGTGTATCTCAAGCTAACGAAACGGCCGCGAGCACGCCATGAGCGTGGCATGCAAGTCATGTGCCTCATGACATGTCATGATTTCCATATTGCCACTTGTCATTTATGTTCGTCATACAGTGACGTCACTCAATCCCAAATTTGGTGAATATCAAGCTAACGAAATGGCCGCGAGCGTGCCATGAGCGTGGCATGCAAGTCATGTCGCTCATGACATGTCATGATTTCCATATTGCCACTTGTCATTTATGTTCCTCATACAGTCATGTCACTCAATACCAAATTTGGTGTATCTCAAGCTAACGAAACGGCCGCGAGCACGCCATGAGCGTGGCATGCAAGTCATGTCCCTCATGACAAGTCATGATTTCCATATTATCACTTGTCATTTATGTTCGTCATACAGTCATGTCACTCAATACCAAATTTGGTGTATCTCAAGCTAACGAAACGGCCGCGAGCACGCCATGAGCGTGGCATGCAAGTCATGACGCACATGACAAGTCATGATTTCCATATTACCACTTGTCATTTATGTTCGTCATACAGTGATGTCACTCAATACCAAATTTGGTGTATCTCAAGCTAACGAAACGGCCGCGAGCACGCCATGAGCGTGGCATGCCAGTCATGTCGCTCATGACATGTCATGATTTCCATATTGCCACGTGTCATTTATGTTCCTCATACAGTCATGTCACTCAATACCAAATTTGGTGTATCTCAAGCTAACGAAACGGCCGCGAGCACGCCATGAGCGTGGCATGCAAGTCATGACGCACATGACAAGTCATGATTTCCATATTACCACTTGTCATTTATGTTCGTCATACAGTCACGTCACTCAATCCCAAATTTGGTGTATATCAAGCTAACGAAACGGCCGCGAACGCCCCATGAGCGTGGCATGTAAATCATACTTTTCATGACAATTTAGTCATGATTTTCATGATATGACCAGCCATTTATGTTCGTCATACGGTCATGTTATGCCATACTAAATTTGGTATAAATCCCACTAACGATACGGCCAGGAGAGCACAAAGTCGTAGGCGGCTAGATAGATAGATAGATAGATAGATAGATAGATAGATAGATAGATAGATAGATAGATAGATAGATAGATAGATAGATAGATAGATAGATAGATAGATAGATAGATAGATAGATAGATAGATAGATAGATAGATAGATAGATACGCTCAAACTCGCCGAAGTTCGCTAAGAAATGCTTCGCATTTAAAAAGTTTTTAGCATGGCGGCATGTCGTAGTTGAATCAATACGAGCGAGAATCTAAAAGCGTGAAAATGGCCCACCAGTGCAGACTGGTTACGTTGAGGTAGGCAGTCGTAGTCCCACGATGACGATGGCATGACTTCTCTCACCTCTTCATCAGTGATAGTCACGATTGTTACAATGCTGAGTCCATTGATTCTGCATAAACGGGTACGCTCACATGCGATCCTGTCGTTTAACGTTACTTAATACCTGCTGGATGACAACATTATATGTTGATATGAGTAGACTTTATACATACTAAAGGAGTGCCCCATAACAGAAGGCAGTCGTGCATGCTGTTTTCTAAATTTAAAAAAACATAAGCCTGAACCTGGGCCTTCAGAACAAAAATGTGGCACCATGCGCACAGTCTACGAGAAAAAGAGAAAAAAAAAACAGCGTACCACTATCAAAATCGACTAGTTGATTTCGGCAACGAAGTTGTCCCATCACTCTCTCATATCAATGGATTCTCTGGCGGCATATAGGAGATGGCGATATACTTTTATTTAAGATTGATTTTCTTGAGCTCTCACTTCTCTTGATAAAGTAACAGCTCTTCTATTCGACCGCCTTTTATTCAGAAAATTGAATAGTTCGGACAATTTTTCTAGTGTAGGCACGTATATGTATTGTTTAATGAAATGAAATTCAAAATTCGGTTATATTTGGCCGCCACCAGGTTATTTCGGGCGATACTCGGAGTGCACCAAGGACGAAGCACCGCGAATGTGCGAATCAAAAGAGCGAGAATGGCGTCCGTGTTTAACCGGAACAGCTATAGGCCTTGAGAGTGGCGTAGTCACCATCCACATTTTTTACCGCAACCACGTTCTTGGTGACGAAGGCTTCAACGGCCGCGGCAAACTTGTTTTGTTTGCGATGTTACTCGGCGCACGAGAACTGCGTTACCGCGATGTATGACCGCGTCGACAGCGACTGGAGTCAACGCTGCGACGGACCTCAGCTTCGTTGTCATCGCGTGGCTTCAGAACTTCATAGTCTTCATCCACGATGGTGCATTAGCGAGCCAATTTTCTTCAGCAGCAGATGCTATGCTCAGAAGTTTGATTTCCACTCTTGACGTCGGAGTGCGCGTGCCTTCAGGACAGCGCGGAGACTATGATCGTGTCTTCGGCGACCATGGTTTTGTCTAGAGCGTACATTTCTGATAAAAATCTGACCGGCTTGGTAAAATTTTGCGAATAAACAGACTCTCTCACCTTGTTGAGACTAAGTTTTAATATTAAAAACTGGCCCTACGTTTCGGAAACCATTCGGTATCTTCTTCAGGGGCTGACTGTCCGGCCGGCTCTCAAGGTAGCGCTTTTTTTTAGTGGTTCTCTCCCTCACCACCGTCGTGCTTCCTGTTGTTGTTGTTACTGCGTTGTTTTCTACATTGGTTCCGAAGACGGTGCACATGCATACACGCTCGGCTAGGTCCTAGTTGACCGCTTAATGTTTCTGTGTGTCATTTGGATCCGCGAAGATTCTAAGAATTGCATGTTTGTGCGGCTACCTTGAATTTCAATGACCCGGGTGGTATTGGAGTTGTTGCAATGGTCCAGCTTGTGCGTGTGTTCTGCGAGAGCGTTTCGCGCTGCATGGAAGCTAAGTACGTCGTTTAGGTCTTACCGTATCTTTTTCGGAAAGTTTAGTCTCGCCAACGTTGAGATCCATATCGCCGGGGTAGAGATCCATATCGCCGTTGCGAAGGAGAGTGCAACGAAGCGAGCGCGCATCCCATTATATACGAGCGCACGCCGCATTATATACGAGCGCACAGCTGCGCCGGAGAGAGAGAAACGGGAGAGAAGAAACGAAGAGGAGGAAGCGCTCACGCCACCTCCTCCCACCTCCTCGCGCTCACGCGAGGAGAGGGGAGAGAGTTGGCGCATGCGCAGTATGGGTGGTCAGGCCGCACACCACCGGATTGAGCTCCGCTCTAAGCTGCTTGGCATCGAAAACCGCTAGCTTCGGAGCCGGCCGGACAGTCACCTCCTGTAGGAGAGACCGAATGGGTCTCGAAACGTAGGGCCAGTTTTCAATATGGAAACTAACTACTGAAAGTGACTGGAGAGTGTTTATATTCGTATCAAACTATTTGTACCATTAAAATCAATATATTGATGACGCGCATGACGAGCCCCTGAGGTCACGACTTATTGGTCCATTTATCAGAATGCGCGTCATGCTATGCACGTTCTGATATACACCAATGAATAAAAGCAGCAATAAGGTGACTATGCTGAAGGGTGCCGCACATCATGGCGTTCAAATATACCGCTACCTATAATAAAAATGAACGATTACGTTACGAGGTAGTATATCGCGTTGTGAAAGAAAAAAAAACAAATGGAAGGAACTTAGAAAGGAAACTTTTTTTCTGAATCGAAGAAAATAAAACCAGCAGTACAATAAAGTCAGCCGGTGGCAAAAAAGCAGCAATTTATTGCATGCAAAAAGTTGTTCTAACAATTTTAATTTGTATAACAATAGTGTAGCCATAAAACAGACATCTTGGGCACCCCAAACATGCGAAAGAAAAAAGAACTGATTGAAGATATAATAAATTTTTGTTCCCGTCCTACGAATATGTGCGGGGGTTAATCAACTATAATTCTACGAATGTCGCTCTTCATGATACGCGATCTCACATTATATGCGTCTTGTGCGGTTGCATTATACTGTCTGATAACTCATTTCACATTTCAAAAAGACTGACAAATAAGAACAGGTGTTAATTAGTGCACACTTTGTCTTTAGAACGGCCTATCTAGTGAGCTTCTTTTTTTCCAATCGGTTACATATTTTGGGAGGATGACTTGAACATCCAATTTATTGTTGAAATTCACATGGATATTATAGATCATACTTAATCGGTATGTAAGTTTGTACCCTGTAGCGCTTGAAATTTTCACCATGAGTGGAGTACTTGCGCTTAATAGCGTTATCTCCACAAGCTCCAATGTTAGAGGCGCCTATTAAAGAAACTCAGGCAATGGCCTTGCTTTGAAGAAACAATATAGTGAGACCACGACAATGCAGATATCAAAACATTCTGGTCTTCTTTCGTAGATAAAGTGGTTCACTGTCTGCCTTCACGCCACTGCTTTCATCTTAGTTTGATGCATCTGATCATCAAAGACAGCGTTGCGACAACCGCAGAAACAGTTTCTAAGTGCACGCATATATTATCAGCCGACGAGTTCTAGAAAACAAACATTGCATACCTGTTCAGCAGTAAGAGGTAGTCATTGTACTTTGGCTGTATAACATTGTCGTTAGGTCTGAAGGCAAAAAAATGCCTGATATCGTTCCAACTCACATTAGTCGTCGTCAGTACTTTGTTGAATTCCTGCAGTAAATAAAAACAAATTAGACGCCGGGCTTCTACGAGTTTATGAATGGCGGCCTATATTGCCAACAGCTCTATTTTTCCGGCCAGGTTGCAAATTCTTTTGTAGAGAATTGAAAATTCCTACAGTACACCACGTAAAACCTTGTGCGAACAACCTTCACTCATTCGTGACGCTGATGATATAAATAATTTTTGCTTCTCGATGAAAATTTTTTCACAATGCCAGACCTAACTGGTGTTGCAGTAGCTTCTTCCCACTGTAGCACAGGCGCTAATCTGTACACGGAATATAGCAGCGCCACAACAAAGATCTCGCACCTAGGTAACGTTCAGTTGGTTTTGTTTCGGAGGTATTCGTACAGTTAAACAGCTTTCGCACGCAATGCACAATGCACTGGTTTTCTTGCTATTCTTAGATAACAAAAGCTTGTTCGCAGCGCTTTTCCAGTACGTATACTACGCGTGTTACTGTCAGGCGAGCCACATTGGGGGAAGCTAGGATATATTTCATGCCCTGCTCAGGTTGAAATACACCCGTATGCTTCCTGCTTTCTTCAGAACAAAAATGTTTTGATCAAATAAATAATTCAAGTGATGAGAAGTATATCGCATAACTCTAACCGCATAGGATAAGATATACGGCATTAAATCACCGTTGCAAAAAAGTCAGTTTCGCCGGCAGGGCGCAGAAATTAATTCGATAGCAACAAATTGGAATGTCATACGAAGAATTGCAAGTAGACCGAAACGTGCAGCGCGCTGCTAAAACACAAAGAAAGCACGAAACGTACTCAAAGGTAGCCTATACACAGGAAAAGCGCGAACAAACAATTGTCACAGTAGTTACTTTACTGTGTTTACAGCGCGGTCATTTCGCGAACGGGGCCTCGGCAGCGGGCGAAGTGACTTTCATGCGCTCTGTAATCTCAAAGCAACCTTCCGGTGAAAGCACGCGACGTACAAACTGCCGCGATCTCAAGATAAGCGCGAACGCGCCCGGGCGACTACCCACCGTGGGGGGCAAAGTATACGCTTGAGAGATGAGCGCATCAGCGCGCACGTCGCGACAAGCGGGGCGGCGAGCGCGCCCTTTGCGCCATGTCGCCATCTCGCTGGTAATGCTAAGAACACGCTGATATTTCCCCCGAGATCGGCGTACCGCCAGTGGTAAATAGTGTTTAAGTGGCTCACCGTTAGTACTTTGAAGTACGTGCGCTTTCGTGGCTCAGCGGTTAATGCCGTGCGCTGCGGAGCGAGACCTCGCTAGTTCAATTCCGCACGTCGGAAAATTTTTTTTCTGAATTAGATTTCTTTGTCGCTTTTATAAATATCCCTCTATTGCATGGCGTGCCATATTTGGCACATACCGATTAACATTTTTTTATAGCGGGCTCAAGAGGACCAGTGGAAAATGTGACACAGTTAGAGTAATCCTTATAGTTACGTGCACTAAATATAAAAAAAGCGCTGCCATCCCTAGAGCAGTATGAAATCTAGACATGAAATAGATTTCATGGTGCACGTGCAAGCTCGGATCATGAACAACAGTGACTTCTATATTTTTCTTGCAACCATTTTCTCGTTGCAGAAGCAAGAAAAAATTATTTTGGCATATCTCGTGGCTTTGAAAATTCATGCTCATTAAGGCTCCTCTCAATTCCGTTTTCCACTACGGTATATAGTCGGAAATCGGTATGTGCCATATTTGGCACAGTATGCATGTGAGTGATGAAATGTGCAATATGATGCCATCTATGTTTTGTTGCACAGTGCAAATACAAACAAAAAGAAATCCTCTGAGATCATGCAGCACAGCTCGTTTTTGCCAGATTTCAGTTGTGGTAGTAGGTTTTGAGATGCTTCACGAAAATATCGAGTGTCAGCAGCAGTACCTGTCAATATTTTCTTACATTATTGGCGTGGGTGCACGAAAAAATTATGTGAAGTCTAACCAGTGCACGGCGATATTTAGCTTTTACGATTTGTCGGCAACTGACGCTCACAACCGCAATTCAGCGGTTGGAAATTCGGGCAGGAAAGTGCAGCAAGGCGGCACCATGCGAAGAGACAAACGTGTAAGCGGCCATCTTGCACGTAGATGTCGGCAGTAAGACGCATTAACAAAAATGTTCAATTATGCCTGACCACAGGAAGCAATTGCTTTGCTTTATTCCACAAATCAAGCTAAAAAGACCGCAATCAGTGAGATTTTGTTTTTCAGCCATGGCAGCAATTTTGCTCGCCCACTTGCATAGTGTGCCATATTTGGCACAAACCTTTATCTTCATTAATACAGTCACAATAAATCTGAAAATTTTTGTACATGTTATTCTTCATGTAGTTAATGATAAAAAATGATCAAATAACTTTTCAATTGATTTTCTCATAATTCATGCAATGGAGGGATATATACATATACATGCACATATATGGGAAATGACGGCGACGGCAAGAACCAGATGAGAGTGTCCTTAGAATTACTATCGCAATAAAACAAATGATACTTCGCACAACAAGGTACCAGAAATTCTTGACAGTACATGAAATGCCAGCTTGTGTATCCATGGATCATACATCAAGCATTATCAAACCACTGCACAAGCAGCATCATGGCAATGAATACTTTGTCGTATGCGTTATTTTAGGCATAAATTACTGCATTATATTTTAGGTGTGCTCTGATATAGTTAAAACAATTTACACTTTTGTACCGCATTACATTTTGAATTGGCGCAACCATGCACTCAACGTTCTAAAGACAACTGTCAGAAGCACTTGGCACATTCTTCAATTTTTCGTAACGAAATTTGAATTGAACGAGCTACCTGAAACTGTCGCACGCATTTCATAGAATTCCCACTTTCATATGTGTTTTCAAGATTTATAGCAGTTCTTTTCCTTGATCCTTCACGTCTTATATATGGGTCATTCCACGCCGACTGTCCCAACCTTGGCGCTCGACCATCTGCGATTTGCTCGAAAAAAATTCAGGACTATCTATCTAAAGAGAAAAGTCTTCCACCAAAATATTTTTTGCGAAAAAAAAAATTTTCAGCAGCGCCATGCTCATGTGAAGTTTTTCGAGAAGCTCGAATGTATACCTCGGAAAACAATTATTGAAAAATTGGTTCTTTCTTAACCCTTTCCTGCCCGAGAAAAATACAATAGAAAAATTGCTAACTTTCTCAAAAATTATTGATGTTTGCTCTATTCTAATTAAGTTTTCAAAGGCTAAACTGTAAGAATGGGAGTTTTTGCCCCATAAAACAGACCCCCACATATGTGCGGGCTGGGCTTTTATTCATGTGATTCACTACAGCGAAGAATACACTCATAACGGCTAAGACAAAGCAAAAAAATGCGTGGTCAGCGCTGCGAATGCAACATTTTAGAGTATTGTGGGCCACTTGTGACGCACAGGTATAAGTTGCACTTCATACAACGCGTCCTTGAACAAGAAGCTACACTTGACAGCCTGCAGTGGTGCGCAGATGTCAAGCTGTATACTGATCGCCAGAGGTACGTATACTGAGTCTGCCGGGCGCCTTTACAGTCCAGTAAAGTTGTCTAAGGATTGATCTTGTGACACATTTTTCTTTCCGCTTTCAATTCTTGGGCGCCTAGTGACGAGCCAAGTTCCTCAGAGATCGGATGCAGCCCATGATCAGGTCCATACCTAAAGCTGCTTGATTCTTTGTGTACAACTAGGCACACTACCGTTTCGTCAGCAGTAACTTCAAAGATCGTTGCATTAAATTAGTGTGAGAAAGTCGGCAAAGGAGTCTTGACAACAACAAGAACTTCGGCTGTCTCACCACTTCCAAGCAGGTGAGGCTTTGCAGCCGAATGTGTCATCTTCCAAAAGACACCAATTTCACTGAAACTGGCAGGATAGGGTGAGTGGTCACCTCACCCATTTATTACGGAGGCGACTGCTCAAAAACTGGCTTTCCATACTCCAGTTTTCATCACTAAGTTGGCTCAAACCACGAATATGAATCTCTGTCAATTCGTCAACGTGGTTCCTACTCAATTCTGACGCAAGACATCAGGAGGCTCAATATCTCTTCTATGTCTTCCTCATCCTCTGGTTTGAAAATCTTGGCATGTGAAACAAAAAAAGAAAATTCAGCGCCCACAGAAACTTGTTCCCTAAGTTAAATAATTTTAGCGATTTTAACCCTCAATGTTATTTATTATCCTTAGAATTTCACTGGCAATACTGAAACTCTATATGATAGGCACTGTGAAATCTAATTCTCTGAAATATAATGCATGTTGTCACAACACATTCACAAAATTAATGTTTTCTGCGTAAATGGTGATCACAATTCACGCACATCACTTCGCGTCGCTAACTTCAGATATAAGAAAACATAAGGAAAAACCAACCAAAGAAGTGCCAATAAGATGCCAAGACAGCTATTTGCAATAAAAAGACAAAATGCGCAGCCGCAACCATGCGCGAAGGAGCCAACCTGTGCCGCTCTGCCGCGCACTTGACGAGGACTAAAGCCCAGCCCGCACAAACGTGCGGGTGACTTTTTCACGCTTGAGTACACAGCGCGCGTGGTAAGAACGCGCAAATTTTTTAGCGAAGCATGTTTTTCTAAGTCTTAATATTTTTTTCATATGCATAGACTCCCGAAAAAAAAAAACAATTATAAGAAGAGGAGCGCTGATTTACACGTGAGAGGTAGCTGCTGTCAGCGCACGTGTTCAGACGGCATTTTTCGTGGAAGATTACTCGCCCTCTGGTGTCTAAATTATTGAACTAATGAAACAGATATATTCCCGTAACCTTTGACTTCAGCGACACAGAGCTGTGAAACCGAAACTGAAACAGGTGCCGTTTCGTGAGCGTCTTTATTGACCCACACGTTTGTGCGGGTCAGGCCGTAAAGGGTTAATTAAGGTATGAGGCCAAGTGTCTGGAAATTTTTTTTAAAAAGCCATAGTCACTAGAAATTATTAGCCTGCAATATCCAACACACCTTTTTAGGCAAATTTGAGCATTTCAAAGCAAGTTCTATTTTTTGTTATTTTTTCATAATTAAAAATGTCATTAAAAGTGGGCCTTACGCCTGCATTCCTAACACAAATTCCGCTCATTAAAAAAGATTTATTTTTTTGCAGGGACACTTAGAAAGGCTTTGGCCTGTGCAATGAACAAAAAATAATGAGGTATGATGAATATTAAAAAGATAGTTATAAAATAACCAAAAAAGTAGGCACTTGCACTAGGGGCAGCTTCGTATAAGAGGCGGCCATATTAAATCTTTTGCAACGATTTCGCTTATTGTGATTCGTTGCGCGCCTACTAAGGCGATAAGGAAATGTGCCAAGTTTTAATGAAAAATGTTTATCAGCAAAAGAGTTATGACTGTTCGCGTACGGGAAAATACCAGAAATATAAGTTCTGAGAAACTCAACAAAAAAGATTTGAAAAAGGTGCAGCGCTTACACAAAGTGATCAAGGGCAATAAAACTCTCAAGATTTGTAGCCAGTTCCATCGTGGACCTGAAACTGCGTTCACACTTGGCCTCGAAAGAGGCGAAACCGGCAAAAGACACCGGAAATTTCGTTTCGCCGCCGAAGCGGCTGGAAAATCAGGCGGCGCGAAAATCGCTCTCTGACCGATTTTTCCGGCACGCGATAGCGGATCGCCTTTCCGCTTCACGGCTTTGGCTGTGCTAGCTCAAACCACGTGACGTAAACAACCGGCCACAAGTTCATCATGGCGGCACAGGCGTCGGCGGTGGCTCGCATCGGCGCAATTGCAAACTACCCGTGCAGCACGACAAAGCTCACGGCCTCGACAAGGACGCGTTCATCGAGAGCCTGGTTTGGATTACGATCGCCGAGAACACTGGAATTAGAAGAAGGTGCAGCAGCAGCGAGTCGGCATGCCCCAACGCGTCTCGCGTTTGCACAATCGGTTGAGACCGCCGCCGCCGCTGCAGTGGTGTCCGCTCGGGTTGTTTCTGCTGGTGTATCTCCCGAAACAAGGTTTGAAAAGGTGCAAACTGTTTCTTTTCAGTGCCTTGCATGTATAACTAGAATTCGGTACGTAAATTAATGCTCAGGAAATGGGCAAAATGGAATGAATTCTCAAAGTGGCCAAGGCGGCGGCGGCGGTGGCATGTACGAGGGGCAGAACGAATGTGAACGTTTCCGACGCGCGCGGACGTGGTTTTCCGGCCGCTTTGGCGTTTTCGTTTTCGCTTCGCTTCTCAAGTGTGAATGTGCCCTTACTATTGTGTGCCTTTGCTCGAGCGGCAACTCTCAATTTTTTTTTCTAGCTTGTATTGCAGCATCAGTGCCATGACGGGACACTTTCGCGCTGCGGTGCGCATCATTTGTGAGGCAAGCTTTTGCAGTGTTGAGGCCTGGATCGATCCGAATTTGCTTACAAAATAAAATGCGCTTTTCTTACCACTATTGAAATGACACACAGCGTCAAACAAAGCAAATTTGATGGTTTACAGGCTCACGTATGTGTCGATGACTGTGATCAACACATGTACCACACTACGCGTTCACCTGGTGTGAAGTTTATGACTTTTATGAACAAGCATGATGTGTTGACAGTGCTTTTAGAGCATTATTACATGTTCGCACTTGATATGATTGCTAAATAACCAACAAAATACGACATGTCAGGTTATTCTTATGAGTCACACAAAACCCGCACTTTCAGTTTCGGTTTTGTAGGTGATGGGTGGTCTGACATTTTTGCTTGTACCTTTTGACAAAATCTGCGTACAGGTAAACTTTTTGCAGCAAAATGAAGGGGAATAGATTGCGTGTTTAACAAGACCAAAAACCAAAAAATGACATTTTGAAAAAAAAAAGGTCGCTTTTTCCTACTTGGCCTCATACCTTAAGTCGGCACACATTTTTTTCTGCAGAACGATGATAGGCTTTACACTTAAAACACGTTTCATCAATTTTGACGCTTCCGTGACTTTTTTATATGGGCTTAAATATGAGAAATATGCTCCATATTGGGACCATTTTAGTAAAAAGACTACTTTTAGTGAAATATTGAATTTTATGTTAAACGATAGTCATGCAGTTGTACAATGCGTGAAAAATAGCCGCATAAAGCACAACATGGTGCGTACAGCCCGCGACAAACTTTCAAAAAAGTATATTCTGGCCAATGTATAGCCGTAAATTGAACGTTGAGGTGGTCCTAGTAAAAATGCCCCAAGTAGCGTATTTATTAACAACATCCATTGCCCACAATACGAGAAAGTTTTATCAAATTACTGTTGCTTTTAAGCAAGAACAAAATTTTTGAAGTTGACTCTCACTTGTGTCGGTACTTCTACACATTTTGTCCAGGTAGGAAAGAGTCCGAGCTTGCGCGGGCGTGAGCCTTCCTGCGCTGATGGGCGTACATCTAGGAAACATAATCAGCTTTCTGACGTGTTTATTTAAATGAATTAATAGCCAGTATCAGAAAAGCGGCGCCTACTAGAGCGTATTTGATTGGATGTCAGTGTGCGCTGACGGCCTGCATAGCGTCCTCGCGCACCACAGGTAAGTAGCACTTTTGTTTTCAATGGGCCGTTACCTGCGACAACATTTAGAAATAGGAAAATACGCCGTCGTCATGAAAAGCCTCACTCGCGTAGGATGGCGGATATGCTGCAAAGTTTACCAGCACGAACACGTTCAAGCGACCATGGTGGCCATGTCATTAAATAAGCCTGTAACCGCTTCTGCAGTCTTAAATGCCAAGTACTGCATTTAAAATGATGGTAGAAAGAAAAAGTACGCTTTGCAGCCCTCCCTCCATTTGTTATACCCATACTGAGATGGAGAAAAGCTTAATCAGTTGGTCTTTGCTAATCCTGAAGATTGAATGTTGATGACTGAAAAAAAGAAATGTGAAGACCGGCCTCCTATTGTAAACTATCAGCAGTAAAGTCGTTGGCGCTGTGGCAGTAAAGTCGTTACCGCGTCTCACTTCGTATTCGGGAATGAAAGAAATTATGTCAAGAAAACATTGAACTGCTCAAACTGTTCCTCCTCCGCAAACGATATTTTGGAGAGAGTTATCCAGAGGAATTCATCGTGACAATACGAAACGTTCGGTGCCCGATAGTCCTCAATAGATAGTCCTCAATTTTTTTTCAAGCAAATCGCAGATGGTCGAGCGCCAACGTTGGGACATTTGGCGTGGAATGACCCATATAGAGTTGTATGACATCTCGACACTGGTGGTCTCTCGCGTGGGTTGCCATGGTTGTAAAACTTTGTTCTGTTTCTGTGACTCTGAGTTTTGCATACGCATTCCCAAATGTGCAATGTATGTCTAGATACACGCGCTCTCAAATAAGTAATGAAATAATATGCTACCCCATAATGTAAAAGGGGCCAGTCCCGCATAAGACATTAAGTTGAAACAAGCACCCAGAAAAACTCACAGTGTAGAGCTGGTCCAGATATGCCTCCGTGGCTTGCGCTCCGCCCGGGTTTTGCAGGACTGGGAGACCTTTGATAATGCCCAAGCCATAAATTGTGTGTGGGTAAACCGTGGTCTGTGCCATCTGCACGCTCTCGCGAAATGAGGTATTTCGTACTATTGCCAGGCTCTTGGATGTGTCGGTAGCATCAAGATCGACATTGAACAGAAGCCGATGCCGATGACCGGAACGTTTACTGCTGATAAAGTCGTACGAAATGGCTATAAGAAAGCATAGAGTGTACTTATGAGCATGTGAAATTCGCATGTGGAGGGGCTTTGCAACTTACACTGCAACCAGGTTATCACATGTAAAAGAGCATACTATGGTTATTTTAAATGCGACAAGAAAGCCCATCGGCTGCGCACATCAGCAGCTCAACAGAATGCGGCTGCTTCTATTCTCGTTTTCGACCATCATATATTCTTGGGAAAATGATTATAAATTTGTTAATATATGTGCCATAAAAATATTCAGGCTAATCTAAGACACAATGGGAAGAACTGATATTCTGCGAAGGAGTCCGCGAAGATCACGCCATAATGCATCATTTGAGGTTGACCGTAGCGTTACCAGGTGGACCACAGCCATCTGTAAATCAAGCACTTGTGTTGGCGCCACGAGCGTATCGTGTCCGCCGACAATGCGATGACACCTAGAGGCTAGTTTTTATCCTACGTACACGCAGATATGTCTGACGTCACCAGCGTTAGTAGGCGCGTCGGCGGGGCTAAGCAACGGCAGAATGTTGGAGGAAGGCGGATCCTATGTAGCACAAGATTATTCTAGCAAGGAAAGGCGACGTCTACCTACTTGCAGCGAATTTAAGGCACTATTGTTTTATGTTTGACATTGCTAACTTACAGTAACTTTCACGAGCTAACGCAATCCGAGTGTACAGAAATAGAAAAAAAAACTATCCAACATTACAGCCAGCAGTGAGACACAATTTTGTACAAGTGAGCAGTTAGCTAACGCTTGGCCATGTCAGCAAGTACAAATGAACCATAGCAAACAATGGTGAGAGTCAAGAAACCAGGGATAGCGCTACGTGACCAATGGTGCACTCGGAATTGCATCTATATCATAATAATTTAGAAATGCAAAAGCGTTAAAGCGCACGTTTCGCAGAAATTCTGCTGTCGGCGTGGGCGTCAGTGACGGTGTCGCTGTGTGCGTCGTTAGTTGTGAGATAAAATTAACATTGCGCGTGAGAGAAAATTCGACATATATGCATATACATCAATAATAACAAACTTCTGCTCTAGTGGGAATCGAACACAAGCCTACTGCGTTGCAAACAGGTATTTTTCCTCAGAGCCACGCCTTTTCTTCGGGCTGCTTCCGAAGGAAACATGCAGTCTGCAGAAGCTGATTACATGCGAGCTGCTTCCGCATAACTAATGTCAGGAGTCTCAACGCATGTAGTGCTGCAGGGAAAAAGCGTATAATCGCGTCCAGGCGTCAAGACATGCGATCTGCACAGCGAGTGAGCGGTTTAAAGGGCCAACCATCACGAAGCGCGCATACATATTTCATCATCATCTTCAGCAAAGGCACCAATGTAGTGAGCAGCTCCGTACGTTTGCGTGTTCCCTTAAGATGCGTAGCGGGTACTTCGTTCATTCGCAAAAGTAATAATTGTGGCGTCGTAGGCATTCGCGAATGTACTTGTGGTAGGCAGCTTAGGATAGTATTAAACGGCCATTGTTACTCGCAGAAGAGTTTCCTATGTTGTGGCACGCTGCCCACCAATTAGCGAAGTGAGGTTACCGATTGACAAGGCTATGCGAATGGAGCCCGATTGAGCTATCGTGGTCTGCACTAGGTGACGCTCAAGCGTCTTCCGACTCTCTGGACCAAAGTAACCAATTCCTGAGAAGAACTTTAGTCAAGCGTTTGTATTTACCCAGTGATAAACATCGCGGTGTCACGTTTCATCTTCGCTCCATCACGATCTGGGCGGAGTGCTTGCGCGTTGATATTTTAAAACATATCCAAGGTAATGAAAAAACCGATTAGGAATGTTGCCATATATTTGATTGACGCCGAGATACAGATTTTATTTCACACATAATGGGCCATGTGGACCTCGAAGTTGCATATATTGAATGCGCCGTTTTCGAATAATTGTTTACCTCTCAATCGTGGGATTGTGGCATGTAGCAAGAGAAGTGCTGTGCTACTAAGCACGTGTATGAATATTCAATTACCGTTACGGAGCAAGGACAGATTTAGGAGGAACCATTGCGCAGATCGACCAAAAGCAGCCGGCTGCGAAGTCACATGTAAACTAAGACCATAAGTTACATATAGGGGGGAAATGCATTTTTTCGAGTCCACAAATTATGTCCAGGCGTTGGTTATTTCACACGGAAGGAAACACAACGCTACACAGAAAGTTATGCTTCCGCCGTTCATGCTTCGCTCAAAAAAGTCTAAAAGCCGCAAGCACTCGCTCACCACCTCCCTCACTAGAGGCATCCGTTACCTCGGTTTAGGAGAATGGGTCCTGCATACACACCTTCGTAAGTCCCATTAGGTAGCAGTGGTAAGTCCAACAGCGTGTAGTCGCAGATAGCGGCACTGGGTATTTCTTGGGCTACGATTGCTTGCTGCAAGCCTCCTGGGGCAAAGTGGCCGGGTGACGTCAATTGGCAAATGAGCAGTGGCTTCTCTGAAGATAAAGATGAGAATTCCACGTTCTCGCCACTGATAAAACTCGCTACGATCCCACAGTTCTAAAAAAATGCAAATAACCCGATAATATGAATAGATAGGTAGAAAGACGGTGCGGAAAAACTACAGTCTCGCTATAAGACAAGAAAACGTAATTATCAACAGCTATTATTGCCCACCATATTTATGGCATGCTGCTAATATGGGCAGTGATTAGAAGAGAAGGGGCCAGGATATATGTTTCCCGCTTTCGCACGATACTAAGTATGCTCTGGCCCACACCATCTATATGTTTAGCTTCGCGACCAGTAACAATGTATTAAAGAAACTCGCATGGACTTCTGTCTTTGGTTACCTGAAAATAAGTAAAAGTACGCTTCCTCTCTGTCATGGGATATAATGTATGTAATGAGTACATTATGTATACCATATAAGCGGTAAATCGCGTAGACCGCTCACATGTTTATTTTATTTACAAGAAGGAGAGACTGCTGGGCGAGTTGGTGATGATCAACGCAAGGTTAAGCACCGGGGCAGCCCATTGGAGTATGGTAGGGAAGTTGTTTATCACGTGCCTTCCCAGTGCGGGAAATGCTACGTAGGACAGATTGGCCACTTTATGAATATGCGCCTGCAAGGTCGCTGTCTATCATTCATAGGTCAGCCTTCATCAAATCTGGCCTTTTACTGCCGTGAGTGTGGGTGTACTATCATGTCTGATACCAAACTGCTCGCACGTCATGGCGGCCAGACGCACGTGAGCTAGTTGAAGCTTTTTTTAATTTTTAAAGCTGGTGATAACTAAGTGGCTAAACCGTCTATTGCGTTAAACAAGACATACATAAGGTACCTCGATGCGCACATCTGAGGTTCTTGGTTTTGTTCGTGGTGAACATGTGGGTCTCCGAAATATATATATATATATATATATATATATATATATATATATATATATATATATATATATATATATATATATATATCAGTGAAATTCAGTTATTAGTATGCGCTTGTCCTTTAGTTTTCTTCCCCTTCTCCTACTTTATCTCGCGCTGTTTAGTGATCACCTTCATTTGTGCGATTTCGAGTTCCAAAACCTTTACTGGTTACCACCTGGGAGCAACTAAGGCGAAACTTTCAAGCACCGATGGCCAATATCTTTCATTCTTGCTACATACTGGCATCTAACATTTCATTTATGCTGGTGATGTTTATGGAGGTAACTTCGCACCGTTTTACAGAAAATGAATATTGAAATATATAACCCTTTTGTTTTGCATAATAAGAATATAGATTTTCCCGTGTTGCTAATATTTTTTGCACCTGTTTTCTGAAAAATTTCGTCTTTCATAAAAGAAATAGCATTTTTTAATTAAGGCGGAACGTAAACAGCAGTGAGCTACACATCGCCTTTACCTTATTTCGATACCCATAAGGGTTGTTGCTGCCGAAACATTCTTTACATCCCAAAGGAATAATTATATCCCTAGGGATACGAAACATCCTTTCATATCCCAAGGGAATTGATATCTGAGTTTTACACTCGAAAACCATGATATGATCAAGAGGGCCGCCGTAGTGGAGGGCTCCGGAAATTTCGACCATCTGGTCTCCTTTATTGTGCACTCATATCGCAAAGTGTACGGGCTGCTTGAATTTTGCCTCCACACAAATGTGACCTCCACGGCGGGGATCGAACATGCGACCTTCGGTTCAGCTATGGAGAAACGTAGCCACTCATCCATCGTGGCGGACAATGGGGATGATCTCATCATTGTTGATGTTTCCTTGGACTTTTAGCTATTAAGCAGATTAACCATAATGCTCGAGTTGCCAGGAAACCCAGCATTATATTTTTGTCAAATTTCCTGAGAAAAGTTTTATAGCGTACAAGGTTTCGTCCTTCTCGGCAGCATTTATGCGATTTCTCATGGTTGGTTTTCCTGCGCATGGTTAGCTCACAGACAGTTTTGCAATGAAAATACCGGGAAATATTTGCATCCCTTTGCACTCGGTGAACTTCAAACGGTCACGCAATATCTAAAAAAAAAAGGACGAACTATACTGCCGTTACTTAAACAGTACGCAAATAAGTTTGATAAATTGTAAAGTAAGGAAAAATTGACTCTGACTTCCTGCCTTGAAGAACAGTTTCATTTGATCATCTTCAGTGAAAAATTACAGGAATACCTAAATTAATGAGCACATCCGCATCTATCAATTAGAAAAATCGATAAATATTAAGCGTTTGTAAGCCAATACCTCCTTACCACCTAACAAGTATGCTACGCTGAACTTTTAATAGCAAACTTAAACAATTTTGTGTCTTCACCAAAATATTTCTTTTCAAGGCATTAAATCGTATTAACAGAACGTTTTGATTAGTGCTCTCTGTAGCATAGGTTAATACTGTCTGGTTGGAATCATTTTTGACAGGTTTAAATACTTTTTTTAGCTAGCTACTATCTTAGTAGCACAAAAAAGTCAGTTTTACTGCAAGGGTGAAGTACTGGACGCGACAGCAACAATTTGTAATGGTATACAAAATGAGGCTGCAAGCTAACTCTTTTAAATCCGAGCTCTCCTAACTCTACAAAACGCTGGGGTAAGAGAACACGGTCGCTCCAACAAGAGATGCTCTTTCCACTTTTTTTTTGCACTGAGCGCAGTACGTAGAAGGGTACGAGCCACCCGCTGATGGCTCGAGCCACACCCCTCCTTTCCTCACGTCTTTTCATGCTCGTTGAAGATGGGCGGGGCGTTTCCCCTCTCTTCTTCGACGGCAGGTCTCCCGAGTGTGGTGGTGCTATTGCACTCGCCCTCCGAGCGACGGAGATGAGCCGGGTCACTTTATCTCTGCTTCAGCGGCGTTCGTCGCCTCCCCTCGAGCGCTTTTACGTGCATTAGAACACGCGATGAGCGTGGGCATGTGATCAATTTGGACTTTACACGAGACATGACGGCGAAGGCGACGGCAAAAATCCGTCGAAAGTGCCCATATAAATGATATCGCAATAAAATCCATACGTTATCATAACGTCATTAACATCATCATAAATCAAGGTATCGCATTCTATAATGGGATAACCAGGGCTTATTGGTTTGAGCAAGTAGAAGGGAGTGATTAAAAATTGATGTTTATTTACGTTTTTTTTTACATATCTCAATGTAGTAAATCTGGAGCGCGTGATTACTACTGTCGGGGCATAGCGCATTTTTAACCCGACAGCGTTAAAGAGCTCGTTTCGTGGAAGCTCCGGCGTCGGTGTCGGCGTCGTTGGTTGTGAACGAAAAATCATCTGGTCCGTGACCGAAAGATCGAGAAAGCTGCAAATAAAATAAATAATAAAAAGATATCCGGGTCCGACTGAGGATCGAACCCGAACCCAGGCCGTCTGCGTGGCAAGCATTTGTTCTACCACACAGCCACGCCTCTGCTTGGAAATACAGTGAAAATAACGTCCTCTGCTTAGGAATGCAGTGAAAAAAAACCGGCAGATCCCACGCACTGTGGGAATCGATGTAATGCGAAGCAGCCAGCAAGGAGCAAATCATGCTGTACGTGATATGCATGTCATTAGTTACATTTAGGGCCTGTCATTTGTGTTCGTCGTGCAGTCACGTCGCGCAATACAAATTTTGGTGTATACCAAGCTAGCGTACTGGACGCAAGCGCACCATGAGCGTGGCATTGTAGATGACATGCATGCCAAGATTTTCGTGTTACCACCTGCCACTTATGTTCGCTTAATTTTTTAACTCGAATCGCAGCAAGACGCGACACCAATCTGCCTCCGTTTGGCATGCGTTCGTATTCTCGCGCTTTGCGCATTGTGCAGACGCCGTCCGCGTTCCAGCGTTTAAATTGACGGACACTGTCAATTCCAAGGCGCGTTCCTCCAACGCATGTGCCCACTGAAACGGGGTCGGTCAGAATGGAACGTCATGCGCGCGTCTCCCTCCTTGCATGATTTAGAGACGCTGGGCACAGCACACTACGTAAGCAAAGCGCGAGCACTGTAGAGTCCGACGCGACCGGCGTCCGTTTGCGCGCCCCGGCGCCCAACTGGCACCGTGCCAGGGCACGGCTGGAGGGAGGGACGGACGGACGGACGGACGTGAGCATGAGACAATTAAGGCGTATGCCTTAAAGATTTGACGTATATCAAGCTAGCGAAACGGCCACGAGAATGACATCCGCGTGGCATGCAAGTCATGTTGCACATGACATTTCCTGATTTCCATATTACCACCTGTCATTTGTGCTCTTCATACAGTCACGTCACTCAATACCAAATTTGGTGTATATCAAGCTAGTGAAACGGCCCCGAGAGTGTCATGAGCGTAGCATGCAAGTCATGTTGCACATGACATGTCATGATTTCCATATTACCACTTGTCATTAATGCTCGTCATACAGTCACGTCGTTCAATACCAAATTTGGTGTATATCAAGCTAGTGAAACGGCCCCGAGAGTGTCATGAGCATAGCATGCAAGTCATGTTGCACATGACATGTCATGATTTCCGTAGTACCACTTGTCATTTATGCTCATCATACGATCACGTCGCTCAATACGAAATTTGGTGTATATCAAACCAGCGGAACGGCCGCGAGCGTGCTATGAGCGTGGCATGCAAGTCATGCTTCACATGACATATCATGATTTCCATATGCCCACTTGGTATTTATGTTCGTCATACACTCACGTCACGCAATACCAAATTTGGTGTATATCAAGCTAGCGAAGCGGCCGTCAGCTCGTCATGAGCGTGGCATGTAAATCATGTTGTACATGACATGCAGGTCATGATTTTCATATTACCACAAGTCATTTATGTTGATCATGGAGAAATGTCTCATCGTACCAATTTTTTAGATAGACCAAGTTAAGAAAACGGCCTCAGGAGCACTATGGCCATGGCATGTAAATCATACTTTTCATGACAAGTTATTCATGATTTTCATGATATGACCAGCCATTCATGTTTGTCATACAGTCATGTTATGTCATACCAATTTTGGTATAAGTCCCATTAACGATACGGCCAGGAGAGCACAAAGTCGTAGGCGGCTAGATAGATAGATAGATAGATAGATACGCTCAAAGTCGCCGAAGTTCGCTAAGAAATGCTTCGCATTTAATAACTTTCATGCTTCGCAAACGCAAGCGTCCTTTGTATAGGCGTTGCAATATAACATGTAATATCCCTGTAATATTGCGTGGTGCAAGCGTACATTGCCATCGGGCGTCAGAACATGTGACTATCATAACGACTTCGTAGTTGAAAGCCGGCCACCCATTACAAAGACACACACCTTACTGCGCGTATTCTCTTAACACCACCTAGTGGGTGCGTAGCAAGTATGCACTAAGTGGTTGAAGTACGCACTCGGGACAGGATATCGCTATCGTGTTGAACTCTTAAAGGCGATGCTTAAGGGTCCCCCAATGTTTTTACCTTGTGGCCGCAAGTTACTGCCGTACTTCACATGTCGCACAAACGTTTCGATTTTCTGCTGTGAAACAACACTGAACCTGCTTTCAGGAAGCTCCTTTTCTCACTTTAATTGAAGGTTTGCATCTAATTACAGATTCTTTCTGATAATTAAAACATTCATTGATCATCTAATCCTGTCCGCCGCGGCGGTGTAGCGGTTAGGGTGCTCGACTGCTGAGCCGAAGGTCGCGGGTTCGATTCCGGCTGCGGCGATCGCACTTTGATGGAGGCGAAATGGCAGAGGCCTGTTCACTGTGCGATTTCAGTGTACCACTAGGTGGTCCAAATTTCCGGAGCCCTCCAATACGGCAACCCTCATAATCATGTCGTGGTTTTGGGACGTAAAACACCACATATTATGATAGTCTAATCCTCCAGCGTTGTGCCGAAATTATTGGCGCCCCTGTCTCCCTAACATAGGCGTTATTAATATAATGCAGCAAAGATATCTTTGTCCACCATAAAGGCTGTGTTGCAATGGCTTCTCTCTCACCACCAAGTAAAAAAAATATATAAGCAGATTTCTTGATTTTCATTGAAAGAGCAAGAAATTGAAGACTGGCACAAGCGATACGACCCCGTAAGAGCACGCACCGGATTCACCGTCATGCAACCACTGGGCATTTGTTTCTTACCATGAGGAAATAAAAATTGCAAATTACTACGGGTGTTGCCGAAATGACATACGAGGCTTACATTCATAATGATGCTCTTCAGAAGTTACGCTAGCTACCTGCAGAGAAATTAACATGTACAACTGTATCAAATATGTAGTTGTGGCAACAGTCACCGTTCTCTTTGCTCACCGTGATGATTTCGTTTGCTGCTGCGTTAGGTGGAAAATGACGACTACGACAATGCCAACTACACTGACACAACTGCGTTGAGAATATCGCAAAATATGTTGTAATTTTGTATAATTTGTCTTCCGACCTAGAAAACAGCCATACCTTCACTGGGAGCTCCATCGATTCAAATTGCTTTAGCTCCGACAGTTTTCGTAAACTACTGCATTATTCCGATGGAATATCCTCTCTCAACTCGCCGTTTCTCTGAAGTTTCTTTTATGTATACTATGGCCACATGGGAAAGTCATTGACAGAGCTCCAGCAGATGAAAAATAAAAGTGTACCAACAGTCACCCTGCTTCCATCTATCGGGTCGGAAAATAAAACTTTCTTATCGAATTACTTGTATTGCGAGAGCAATTATAAGGGCACTCTCGACGGTATCTAGCCGTAGCCGTTTCCGTCATGTCCCGTATAAGTATATATACATAACAGACACAAATAAAAATAATTCAGAAGAAAAAAACATTAGAAGCGTGCGACAAGGGATATTAGCACTAGCGAACCCTCGCTCTTCAGCGCGCTGCTTTAGACAATTACGCCATACGCCATTCGTTCTCCAGGATACTGAATGCATAATACAAAAGCATACGGCGTTGGGTCAAGCGCACGAGACGCCACACGTGACGAAATTAAAATTATGCGAGACACGGGCCATGCTGAATCGTTGCCCGCGTTTCGTTTGCGTCGTATCGCCGGCGACCCACGCTAGCTTTTGATTTTTGGAGTTGTAGCACCGCAATATTTGTGGCCAGTCATCCAGGGAACAAACGTAAACCAGCTCAGCTTCACGGACAGCGATAAAGTTCCCATCGACAGCGTAACGCATTTCTATGTTTTGAAAGTCTTTCAGATATGTTGTATGACTGCTCTCATCAAAACACTCTTTGTTAAGCTTTAAGGCGGTCGTTTAGTTTTATTGCATCTTGACCATACAAGCTCTTGACACAGGTTTAGAAAGAAGCCTTTGCTGAAGATGCTCCGATAGTTTGTATCACTGATCATTATTAAACACTCTTTGTTGATCTTTGAGGTGGTAGTATAGCCACCACATTTCATAAGCACAAAAATATCACGTGACAGTGGTGTGACTAAGGTAACGCGCACGCCATTTGTTGGCAATTTCTTGGTCTAACGCCTTTGTAGTGGGATTTAGGCAATTTTTGTGGCGCATACGCGTTATTGATGGTGATAGTGTTCTGATAGGCCACACATATTTCCGTGGCTCTTACCCGTTTGTTGTTCTAACTTTTGCCTGCATTTTAGTGGACCAGTTACTCAATGACATTTACTCAATGTATGTGGCGCATACCCGTTTATCATGCCCGTAAATGTTACCACGGATCCCGGACACGAAAATCTCGACCAAGAACAGCTTCGCTGTTATAAGAAAAGCGCCCCATGGCTCGTGGTGGCACGAGCTAGTGGGAACGCTTTGGCCCTTCTGGGCGTATGCCACAGAAGGGAGGGAACTAGACGGCTGAAGAATCACAGTTTATATTAAGGATGACTGCCAGTTGGGCATGTTGGTAAAGGTTCATGGTGAAACAAGCGCGAAATGTACGAAGACTTAGAAAGGACACAGGACGGAGCGCTTACTAGCAACTGAAAAGTTTTGTTACGGAAATAACGTTCTTATAAGTGTATTCATGTGATGCCTATAAGAACGTTCTTTCCGTAATAAAACTTTTCAGTTGCTAGTAAGCGCTCCGTCCTGTGTCCTTTCTAAGTCTTCGTACATTTCGCGCTTGTTTCACAGTTTATATCTAACAGCGTGACCAGAGGGAACGCGAGCCTTGGCTCCTCATGACACTGCCTAAGCGCCGTCTTTATTTTCTTCTCTCGAGGTCGCGCGTTGTCCCGTTTTGCTTATCGCCCAAAGGAGGGTGCCACAGGTTCTTAGGACAACGCGACCGTAAGAGTCCTAGAATGACTTGTGTTCTGCGCATGCGCCCTGGCGGCTCGCAAATTACTTTGGTCAATTAGCTCCTTGGGTCCCCATCCGAAAACGCCCTAGTGTTACGCCAGAGTTGGAATTTGCGCCTCCGATTCGTACTTTGATGTACAGGGCGTGGTCACCCGTGCTCGAGCGCTTATCCTTGGGGAAGGAGGGGGGGGGGGGGGTGCACATATTGTGGTTCCACAGCAAAGTTCACGTTATATCTATAGACGGCGTGGGAGAAGCTGAATTCGCCAAAGGAGTGAGCTGCCAGCTATATTACATAAGTAGGGGCTGGAAAGAAGTGTAGGTTTAAGGGCTCGTTTACTTTGTTAAACACAATATTAATGAGAACTAACAGACAATGATGCCAAGGAAAGTATAGGGGATGTTATTAGAAGTAATTGTAATGTAAATGTGAAGAAAGAAAAGTGGACGAAAAGATAACTTGCCACCTGCTAGTTCGAGTAACAACTGTGACAGTCAGTTCTCACTCGTTCTGTGTATAACTCTGCGTTCTATTCGTGCGTACTTCTTTGTGTTGGAGTAGCGCGCTCCAACTATGGTGTACTAGAATGGGATAGTGTGCCGTCTTCAGAGCAAACCAATGGGAGAGTGGTGGTCGCTTTTGCGATGACGCCACCAGAAGAGCGCTGCGATCGAATGGTGTGCTTATGGCGCGAATTTTGAATTTGTCATCGGGGCCTCGTGCTGGTTAAGGCAGATAAACATCATTCTTTCGCACAGTTTTGTTTGTTTCTAGGTTTCATACCATTATGTGACTAACCGCCGACAAATATTAAAAGTCTTAAACGTGCACCCACACAGAGTGCGATTGTGGAAGTGAACAAGTACACTTACTTGAGGTCGCTTAAGTCCACATGAGGGCCACATTTTGTCGCTTCGTACGTGAATGAAGAGCTCAAAATGCGGGTAACATAACGGCTTCAAAGTTCTTCACACGCTGGGTAACGTCAGGAAAGGAAACAATCATAACGTACGTGCGCGTCACTACATTTCTAATCGTCTGCTTTCAATGCTTGTATTGAGCGTCGTCTGCACATGTAAAAGATTTCGTTGTTTGCTCATGTAAGCCTTGTGTTTGCATAATGCGATAAAAGGAAACATTTACTAGCTGAAATTAATAAATGAACTCTGCAGATGGTAATAAGAGCGAAAGACCATTGCTGAATGATGCGGGTGTTTTTCGATCGTCTGCTAATGTGTATCGGATGTCCGCAAGATTCTCAACGGTGCTCCCCTGGCTACCACCTCTTTCTGTCGCATAGTCTCGAAGATTCACCATTGCCAGCAACACAAGAGAACGCCACAGAAACGAAGTGTCAGCGAAGATAGGGCGAAGCACTCGTGCACCAATTAGTGTTTGTTTAAACAAGGCCTCCGTGAAAGCCGAGCCCATCTCGGAGGCCGTATATTATTCGCTGTCATACAATGACTCCAAGCTCCAGCGAGTGGTGGCGCCACCGTCGAACGGTGTGCTCTGTTGACTAGGCCGTCATCGCAAAAAGAGCCACGTCTCAGGCGCGAGACGGCACACTACCCCATTCCAGTACACCATACTCCAACTGTCCAGCTGTGACAATTGTTAGTTCGCACTCGCCCTGCGCGTGCCAACTAACACGTCTTTTGTACTTAAGCTGCGCGCAGCATGTTTCGAGCTGCTGGCCCTTGATGCGAAACTGTGACTCTTTTCTCGTAATATATTGAAACCGATCGTATTAGTTAAGACATGCAAGTATGCAGTAAGAGTAAGCAAATTACGAATGAGGACGTACGCTGGAACAGTGGGGCGTAGGTTGTGGTTGAGCCGGTTGGGGTCAGAGATGTTGACTTAACTGTTGGTACGGTTGTTGCTGACGGTCGCAGCGGTACGGTTGTTGCTGACGGTCGCAGTGGTACCGATGTCAGCTTTGTTGTAGTGGTACGCCGGGATGTAGTCCGAGCTGCAGTGATTATCAAAATTATCATTGGTAGTAAACTTCTTGTTCTTACAAAAACTGCCAAAGGCATCACATTGTCAAAATGACATTCTAAGACTAGTTGTGATACCGCCTGTTAGATGATAAGTCCCTTTAAATGGACCCTGAAATGGCTCTGACGTTATTGTATAAACGCATTGAGCTGGCAAAGCAAGTCCCAGAATCATTTGCAGAGCTATTTATGCTCTCAGCGTCAACTCTGTTGATTATTACAAATCTTTAAACATATGAATTGCTACAGATCACAGCAACTGAATCAAACAAATTTTAACGCGATAGCGTTAAAGAGCTCGTTTCGCAGAAATTCCGGCGTAGTCGTCGGTGTCGGCATCGGCGTCGTTGGTTGTGAGCGAAAAATCATTATCTTGTCCGTGACCGAAAAATCAAGAAAGATGCAAATAAAATAAATAATAAAAATTTTCGGGTCTGAGTGAGGATCGAACCCGGGCCGTCTGCGTGGCAAGCAGGTGTTCTACAACACAGCGACGCCTCTGCTTGGAAACACAGTGAAAATAACTTCCTCTGCTTAGAAATGTAGTGAAAATAACTTTCATGCTTCGCCAACGGAAGCGTCCTTTATATAAGCGTCGCAATATAACATGTAATATCCCAGGGGTATTGCGTGGTGGAAGCGTACATTGCCATCGGGCGTCAGAATATGTGACTATCATAACGATTTCGTAGTTCAAAGCCTGGCACCCATTACAAACGGCACACACCTTTCTGCGCGTATTCCCTTAACAAATGGTAGTAATAATAATAATAATATCTGGGGTTTAACGTCCCAAAACCACCATATGATTATGAGACACGCCGTAGTGGGGGGGCTCCGGAAATTTCGACCATCTGGTGTTCTTTAACGTGCACTGACATCGCACAGTACACGGGCCTCTACCATTTCGCCTCCATCGAAATGCGACCGCCGCGGCCGGGATCGAACCCGTGACCTTCGGGTCAGCAGCCGAGCACCCTAACCGCTACACCACCGCGGCGGACAACAAATGGTAGTGGGTGCATAGCAAGTATGCACTAAGTGGTAGAAGTAGGCACTCGAGACAGTATATCGCTATCGCGTTCAACTCTTAAAGGCGAAGATTAAGGCTCCCCCAATTTTTCAACTTCTCGCGCCTATTACATGTAGCATTTATCCATGTTTCGTAGCGCTCGGCGACCGATCGGATTGGATATCTCTAGTTTACGTCATTGAACCTCCACTGGGCGAAGAGCATCGTCTGCCCGTGTGACAACGCGTGCAGTGTTCGCGTGAGCTCAGCGAGAGTGTTTATCTTAACGTTTCTTTTCTCGTAGACAATGAATTGCCCTAACTGTGTTGCGTGACACAAGGCTAGCGATTGCCGAGTTGTAAAGCTGCGACATCGTGTAAGGTTTGTGAGGCATCTCGCGAGCGGTGTCGCTGCAGTGAGCGTCGGGCTCTCGCTATTCGGTTAACGCCACGATCCACGCGTCTGCGGCTGTAACTTCACCCCTGGAGACACAAGCACATTGCTCGAGTTTAGGCTTATCTGTGATCGTTCTCTTTTTTTAGTTTGTCCGCAGGCCTTCGCAGGTTGTTGCCGTATACGAGAATAAAATAAGATATCTTGGTACTCTTGCGGCACCTGTCAGAGCAGATATCAACAATTCCGCAAGCTTCGTCTCTGTTGACAGATGGCCTGAGATCCATACCCATGTTGCAGTTTTTTGCCCGGCGTGTTTAACGCTGAACAGGCTTCGGGCAATAATAGCGTTTGATTTATTCCTGCCAAGGCTTAGCGCATCTGACAATAACTTGCCGTCGTACTTTACAGATGTCACAAACTTTTTTGATTCTCTGCTTTAAAGGAAGCCTAAACCAGGCTGCAGAAAGTTGATTTTGTCATTCTAAAAGAATGCCGGCATCTACCATCGTGAAATAACCTGTGATGCATAGCGAAGGCGGCACCAAAAATTTACGCAAGCGGACAAGGAGTTCTAGCATTTCACGTCGTGCATGCTTTTCAGCATGGCTATGTTCTGAAACTTTGTAACCGCAAAATTAATTCTTCATAAATGCGATGAATACGCGTTTACTTGCATAGTGTGAAGAGATTAACTAATGCTCAAGCAAGTCCATCATGGTACACCAATGCGATTTATTCACTTTCGTAGCCCATTAGCGCCGTTCCTAAGAGTGCCTTTGACTTGAAAAACGATATGCGATTCTACAATTCTGGCACCCCTAAACTGAGTGATTGCTCGTAATTGAAGACAATATGTGCAAGAAATGTGAGAGGACAGTCCCGTTTATCTTACTTTATTGGTTTCAGTGAGATAACAAAATGTCCGTTTCACTGCTGCAGCCGAGGGACTCATCACTGCGACATTGGAGCTTCTAGTTTGATAGTCGGTTCCTCGCATCCTGTAACGGCTATTTCTTTTTTCGGTACGGCGATAGACGCATTGATTCAAAGCCAACACTATAAGCATGTGCTGGTCTAAAACTCACTCAATTTGGTGGGTGTGGCTTCTTGTGTGGCGATGGGCAGTGTCTGCCGACACGTGGTTAATAAGTAAGCTCTTTGCAGTATCCCATTTAGAGGTAGATAGACCAGCCTGACGAAGGCGACAAGCGAAAAATATAAAAAAAGAAGGCGCGAGGTACGATTCTTCCGCTTCCTCACGCCTCTCACGCACTTAGCGTGCTTTTAAAAAATGTGCAAATTCATAAAAAGGAGGAAAATTCTCGATAGTGATTGATAACATGCATCATTATTGCCCTATTCGCGATTCTAACTGAGCGCTCGCCACCTAGCGGCCGCACCTGGAAACGGCACTAACAGGGTAAAACTTGAAAGGAGATGTGTTATCACGTCGCGCGCGGTGAGAAGCGGCCGCATAGTTCCTTTATTTTCGCCACGCCACACGCGTGAGCCCGAAAAAGAAGAAAGCGATGTCCAAAGACTGTATCTGTGTGCCGCAATGAGTGGCATTGCGGCACACAATGGTGGTCACACACAAAGGTGGCCGTATCGTTCTATCACCTCCCGAAGGATGCAGATGCCACGCGACGGAGAACGGTGTAAATCATAAACTTACGCATTGGAAAGAAGGTGACGTACACAGCGGTGGTTTATTCCAATCATATCGCTCACGACGACTTCATTCTCTCCGGCGAGTACACCATTATTTAGCGTGTGTGCATTCTTGTCAGCATTCAGGCTTCTTAGAGAGCGGAGTATTGTTTCGTTTATATAAGCAAGCGCTTCAGGAAATTTGTTGCGTTATGTGTGTGAGTGTATTTTTCGCGTATGCTTGTTTTCTGTGCAAGTCGTCGTGCTACTCATTCTCATACTGCTACCCATACCCAAGCTGCGGTAATCCTTCCCCTCAAAAAATTTTTGATTTCGCATGTGTGTATATACACGCGCCAAACGCACGCGCGAATATACATAAAGGATGGGTGCACCTCACCGAAAAAAATTCTCGCTACGCCCCTGTCACTGACGTACGTTTCTTCCGCGTGAACTGCAGTAGTGAAACCTGAAATATATTTATTATGGACAAACGTACGGTGTCCTGCGTTTGCTCTGTGGTGTCTAGAGACGGTGCTGTAATCTCATTACGCGGCGCGCTGACAGTTCAGGTTCGTCAGCTTGCAAGAAATTTAAGGGCCAAACAACGAAACGTTCCTTTCCTCAGTAAGGAAGCCTTCATTTTGGTGAGGCCGCCTTATGTCACTCTGAAAGCTTCCTCACTGAGGAGCCCTCGGTGAAGGGTTCCTTGGCGCTTCCTCAGCTTAAGGTTGCTTTGGGGCTACCTTCGTGCGCCCTTAGGTCCGCTCCTGGCCCTGAACGAGCGCTTCACCTCCCAGCTAGCCCACGTGATGCTTGTTTCCGAGGCAACCCTCCCACCCCACCTCTACGGGGAGAAGGGTGTTTTCGCAGGCGTGTCTGACTCGTGAAGCGCGTTTAGACTGACAGCGTTTAAAGAGGCGGGGGTTTCAGTGTTGCTAGACCGCACCACGTTTTGCGCTCGACTACGGTGGCTTTTCACATTTAGTAATCGCAGTTGGAAGAAAGCGTACACGCGTCTCTATATTAACACTTAAATTTGGAAGTGATGCTGGTGACCCCACTTTTTTTACAGAATAAACGCTTGTGAGCAAAGCTTATACTCGATAATCTCGAACGCAGGAGCGCGGCAACCATTCCTCCCGCGAGGACGGGTGAAGGGAGCTTTCAGAGTACGCTTGTTTCCTCCGTCGGTACTTGGCTGTAAGGAGGCCTCACGTAAGGTGAGGACGCGGTCGAAGGAGAGGAACGTTTCGTTGTTTGGCCCTAAGAGCAACTGCAAAAAGTGACTGTTCCAGACTTGCGGGCGCATCGCTTGGTTCCTTTCCGACACAGCGCACCGCAACTTTTGTTGAACAGGCTTGTTTTCGAGTAATGAATTTATCACCATTTCACTGACTAAACGATCGCTAAATTCCGGAAACCTAACGTGGTTAATTAACAATTTATTTACTTTGACTAGTTCTGAGTTTCTTAAATTAATATTTTACCATGGTCGCACGGCTGAAATTTTTGGGGGGTGGGTTGGGGTTCAACTGGCCTGTACTTCAGTTCACGCGTGCGTGTATGGATATGTTCGCGCGTGCGTGTGTATATTATGTTCGTGCTTGCGTAGCGTGCGTAGTGTGCGTGTATATATCTGTTTCGAATATCAACTATTTCCAACACGAACACGTGAGTGTTCGGAAGCACACGGCCTTATTTATTAGAAACCTAATAACATGGATCAGCGAAGGAAAAGAAAGGAGCACTCCTCTTGCAAGTGAAACTACGATTCTCCTTATCTCAAGATACATTGGCCCAGGCATAGCTCCGTTCTGTAATAAAGTGAACGGCATGCGTAGTCAGCTTTTGACGGTACATCAGAACTCAATGGGATACATGCAATCGGCAACATGACTCGCAGCGCAGAGTTACTTCGAAAAAATTTAAGGACACTTTGTACATTCCAAAGTGTGTTCGGCGAAAGCTTGTGGCCATTCGACTGACTATGCCATGTCTTATCGTTTTGTCGCACGAACGGACACGGATGGACGGACGGACGGACACGGACGGAAGATGGTCGGATCGATGAACGGACGGACGGACGGACGGACGACGGACGGACGGACGGACGGACGAACGGACAGACATGTACGGATTAACGGACGGACAGAGGGATACACGGATGGACGGACACGGAAGGACGGACGGATAAACGGACAGGAACGGACGGACGGACAGGGAGGGACGGATGAACGGACGGACACGGATGGACAGACACGGCCGGACACGGATGGACGGACAGACACGGATGGACGGACAGACACGTATGGACAGACTGACACGAACAGACGGACTGACAGAGGGACGGAGGGACGGACACGGACACGGGTGGATCGACGGATGGACGGACGGACACGGACGGAAGGATGGATGGACATGGACGGATGGACGGACGGACGGACACGAACGGGCGAACGGACAGAGGGATACACGGACGGACACGGATGGATCGACGGATCCGAACGGACTGACAGACACGGATGGGCGGCCACGAACGGACGGATGGTCGGACAGACGGACAGACACGGAGGGACGGACAGATACGGCCGCACATGGAAGGACGGACAGACACGGACAGACACGGACGGACACAGATGGATTGTCGAGCAGACGGACACAGGGATGGACGGACAGACACGGGCGTAGAACGGACAGAGATGGACGGACGGACGAACACGGACGGATGGACGGACGGACGGACATGGACGGATGGACGGAGAGAGAGACACACACGAACAGATGGACGGACGGATGGAGGGACGGACGTGAGCATGAGACATTAAAGGCTCTCGCCTTAAACCTGTGAAGGCCTTGCCTGTGAAGGCCTGCTACTTGTTCGCTCCAGCAACGCAGCGCACAATGCTTGCACCTTTCGGAGAGGCCCGCTACACAAGAGAAGTTGCTTTCTTCAGCCTGAGATGCTGGACAGTTTCTTCAACTTGAAGTAAATCTTGCGCGGTTCGCCGGAGAGGCTCGATGTTTGCACGCACAGCTCAACTATTTCCGCTATTTCACTGTGAAATCATTTATGCCGATGAGAATGAGGCGGTTGGCGGCCGGCACCCTTTCGCTTTCGACGAAGCAACGTGATCCGACGCCACAATCAAGAAACATTAGCACACCGCTAAGCGAAAGTGCCGCGTTGACCCTGTTAAGCGTAGCCATCTTTGTTTTTTGGACCAGTGTTGCGAGCACACGGAGCGTTTTATGGATTTGCGAATAGTGCATTACAATGGTTATAAAGCGACTCTATACGCGAACTAAGAATAATGCATTGAACATGGTTCGAAGAATTTTGTGTGAAAAAATCGGTCGCGTTTCGGCGTGCTTCGCTGCAAATGTCGTCGAAAGACGATAGTCTTCTGCCGGCCGTACTGCTGTTTTGCCTTGTCTCAGACAGCGCCTCCTGTATGTTGAATTGGCTGCGTCTGGCTGGCATTGATAAAATAGAGGAGGCGCTGAGATATGGACGCCATCTGGCAGTAGTGTCGGGAAACATGAGCTTGTGTAGAACCCAGGGCAACTGCCAGTGGCAGCACCATATCGTCGGCACAGGGATTTTTCGTGCATAGCGTCACATTTCGTGCATAGCGTCGCATTTTCAGCGCAACCCAAGAAACACTAGGGTCTTTAGAATGAAGTATCTATGTATTTTCTGATAAAGGAACACACCTCCTGAGGCACTAATAATGTGCCTCAGAATAATGTGCCTCAGATATGAGTAATATTTGTTTTTTGATTAAGAATGTTCACAAGTATGAACGCCATAACCAGTTAAAGATTACTGGGCGTTCAATAAGCAGTTTAACTTTGTCCGGGTGGCTCAATAGGGTGAAAGACAATGACAGACAGAAGGACCAAAATTTTTGCGTTGAAGTATCCCAAGAAAGACTATCGTCTTTAAAACATCCAGAAGGGCTTCTCAACAGTGCATGTTCCTGCATAAACGGCACTTGAGTGATTTCAATTTTTGAAATATTAACAATCTCGGTTAATTAGTGGATAAACGCGAATTTTCTTTCGTCTTTGCTGGGATAGCTTCCCCCAGGAACTCGTGTCATTTTCAAACACAAGTCCTTTCTGCAAAGATGTCAATTGAGGAAGGCGTCTTAAGCATACCTCTGAATGCTATTTACAGAATTAGTCGCGAACGCTGGTATACTTCATATTGATGTCAAATCAGCTCCTATACTTACGCGTGGGATTTCTGCGATCTGAAAAAGATAAGCAGGTTGGTAGCATAAGATGATATTTTTAGTGAAGCTCACATTTTGTGTGTTTGCCTAAATATCTGAAGGAACATCATCAACGTTAAAAAGACAAGAGTGTCTAATTAGATACCACACTCGTACCAAATGAATGCAACTACGGAAAAAGGTGCGCCGGTGACCGCATGCCAATGGGATTGACATGATGTCGGCTTGCTTTGAAATGTGATTTGGGAAAATTAAAAAACTCCCAAAAATTCTATCTGAGAGAATTTCAGCACTCACCACGGTTTACACTTTGTACGTTACCTAGTGTTGTTGTTCTTGTATGATGGTCATAAAGCTTCTTTATGTAATTCATGTACAATTTTCCGTAACCGAAATCAGCGATATTTGAAGGAGGCACCTCTATGTACAGTTATTTAAGCCGCAGTCTCTTCAAATAGACGATCTCTGTGATTAGGAAATGGAGCGCTTATAACACGTATCAATTACTGCATGTACCCGCTAGTGTTGTTTGCCTTAGTGTAAAACAAAATATTGTGTTATTTTCACGTGTTTTGCTAGCATAATTTTACAACATTTCCATCCATCAAAAACGAACGACAACCATCTAATCAAAACGTGGGAGGCCAAGCTCGTCCTCGAGGACCTGGAAGACCAGTGACAACTCGTCTCCAGGGCCAAGAGGGCAGTCGAAGCCACAGGGTTCCTGGACTAGGGAACCCTCCCGCCTTAGGGTGTTACCGGGCATCGCTCGGAACACTCTTTCGAAATAAACGTTTATTGCTCTCTCTCTTCCATAATTCTCCACAACGCAGAACTAGTGTATTCCGTACTTGCTGTGTACGCTAGATGTTGGACACAAACAATGATGTCGATATCACACCACGGTGGGCGGCGAGCGTTCAATTTTGATCCTGTCATGATCACGTTGTAATGGTAGTTAGCAATACTTTCTGAAACCCTGCAACGTCTTGTGTTTGTGCATAAGAACTGCTGCAAATTAACTGAAATCTGAACGTGAAGTCTACGTTTTTTTTCTTGTTGACCAAGCATTTAAAATTATTGAAATATGAAAGTGCAAGCGCATCATAAGTAGGCACTACGAAACGGCCACTCCGTGCAATGAGAAGGTTCCATCTAATCTCAAGGCTTTCAAGAGGGTCACCTGCAAGATGAAGTACACAATAAATCTTCTTGTAAACAACATTTATTCATGAAATGCAGCATGCTTCTAAAACATAATCAAGATATCCAAGCAACATATTTCTATAGATCATTTAAATGCTATCGGAGGCGTTTGACTGCGCAGAAATAACATCACTTTTTGAGGCATTGCGTAGGCGCTTGTATTTGAAACCTGTACTAACACTCTAGATAACATAGTGTCCAAACCCTTCAGAACTACAATGCTGCCGCACAAGAAACCAAAGGTGTCTGACAAGTAGACTCGTTATGTATAACCTTGTTCACTGCATGCTTCAAATATGTATTTAAACGACTTAACTGGGAACTGACGGTAGTAAAGTTAACAGAGAGCGTTTCCTCAACGTAATTCGTGCAGAGTACATGGTGCTCTTTCGCAGTGAAGGCAATCAGGTGAAAAAAAAAGACTAGTGTGTTTAAGCTAGAAAGTATCAAAGCAGGTCTGAAATTGATATGATGGATGCTAAAGTAATGATTAATAACGAGGCAAAGACATAGCATGCCACCGGGTACCAACCCGTGCTATTGAATTCCGTGCTATTGTATGTATATCTCGATAAACTGCTATACGGAGATCTGGCTTATGGGAAGTAAGACCACGAATGCATAATGTTGGGCTTGAGCAGTTACGGAAATCATTATCAATTCGTGAAAGAGGGACTGCCGCCCTAACCAAAATAAAACTTATAATAGTATGTCGGACTACCAGTTTTCATATATTGCTCAAACAACGATAACAAAAACAAAAAAAAACCTCCAGAAAATTTTAGAAAACCTGGCAGCCGGTATTGGTAGGCTATGACTGGGAGATAGAACAAAGCCAAAATGGGTAAGACATCGTCTGTAGGTAGTATTCTACATGGTATTAAGCGGCATGGGTGGACATGAGACGACTACGTAATACCCGAGACAGAAAACTGGTGATAAAATAGGGCATGGTTGTACATACCAAGGGAAAATGAAAAATGCCGAGAACGGTAGTGAGTCAGATCACACGAAGAAATTGACATGTTCCCAGCAACAACATGAAATCAGATCACTTAAAACAGGGATAATAAAATTGATGCTCATTGACAGAGGGCTTCCTCCAGCAGAAGGCATAGAAAAATAGCCTGAAGGTGACAAGGACAACTGATCAGTTAGGCATCCGCAGCAGTTTTGAGGACGCAGTATGTAAGCCAGTTTTATTGGCAGCCAGCATCAGCCGAGATGCAGCGGACACCCAACTGAAGTTGTACATTGTTGAGGTGACACCACAAGAGGCGGTCCGAACACATAGTGCTCTTCGAGCCCATTTATATACTCAGCGAGAAAGCATGCGGATACATAAAAGCTCACCAACATGGCCTTAATGTGATATTTTGTGCGACATGCACGTTTTAACAGAAGGATCGTTCCACTATATCATCTCGCTTAACGCCTTGAATTTCTGAAGTCCAGGCAGGTTGCCCGAAATCAGAGTTGGTTAGTCGACGACTGCAAGAATGCAGCCCACGCCGGTAGGCTAGCTTCATCAAGCTCACTCCGGCAAGACATGATGCCGCGATGACCGGTTCACTTCACCTGCAAGTATTGTGACAACAACTCCAGCGTATGAACTGCACAGCGTTTGAACACTAACCTGTTTCAGACTGATAGTTACACAGCTGTATGACTTATCACCTGACGCACAAAACGAAGCTTTGACTTGCTTCGTCGGATAATCGTTCTGCATTTGAGGATGTGTCCGCAGACTCTTTTTCATACAACGGCTTGTATAACAGCCAGTTGGCAACCAACTGGCACATTACTTACTTTTACTAACCTAAAGCAATTAATATTTGTTGCCAATGATGAAAGCTGCCGCAGAAGTCATCGGCCAGTGCCATAAATATGATGAAAGTAGCACAAAACTTCATTCATCGCATCTGCACGGCATTGAGATATTCGCGTAGCGTTAACTGAGGCAGATCCTTAGTTCGACAAAAGACGAAGACGCCTTTTCAAGATATACATAAAATTTTAGGACAAAGGCAATAATAAAAATTAACAACTGAACATAGACAAATCTCACGTTGACACCAAGTCGCTACGTCCAGCAAGGCACTGTAGTTACACGGGCTTCCTTGGTAACATTCGAACGAAAATAAATATAGAATTCACCAGTGATACCGATGCTTGCGTAGACGAAGGCGGCGGGTAGTTTGGCATTGGTGGAAACCTGTGGCAGTTTTTGCAGTGGGTGGCGCGCCCAGCGGGTGGCCGTTTCGCATCCTGTAGGTCGTAATAGGAGACGAGTACGACCTGCACAGAGTAAAGCGCCTGCAGTCGCAGCCGGCTGACTGTCTCTATGTGAGAGTTGAAGGATCTGCCCACGTCGGTGCCATGGTGCCTGTCAGTAGGATCTTGTTCCGGTCCCTGGCCCGCAGCCAACAACAGATGTCCACTCTTCAACCTTGGTGGCGAACTTTTCCCTCTTGTACCGGTTGAGAAAAAGGACCAGCGACCAGAACAGCAGGGCACCTGGAATCCTCGTACTCCTGGTTCCGATATTACCTCGGAATGATGTGATCCTCGCAATCGAGCCCGGCACCCGTAAACGCGGCCCCCCGACAAGAGCCGACTTGCTCGATTGTTCCTCTGATCTGGCTCCCACCCACTACCGGGAATGGGGCAAGAAGCCGGTAGAGAATGTGAATGAGAAAATTAAAGCCTAGGTAGGGGAAATGAACAGTGATTTCTTTTTTATATAAAATAGAGTGATTTTTCGAGATACAAACATTTCATAAAAAAATGGAACAGAATTTTTTTTAATGACAAAAATTATTCCTGTTACACGATCATTCAGTTAAGTTAAATTAATGCTGATTAATAATGACATGATGCACTCAAGTTTGTTTTGGGAAGAAATCTGATCAAATAATTAGCAAGATAATCTCCTTGTGTCACACAGTAATTTGCTGGGAGCCCCACAGACATTCCTGGGGCTGTATTCCTATGAAGGAGCCCCAAAAGAGAGAATATTTGGGGTACTTAGTGGAATTCCTAAATTTTTAAATTAAATTTCAAAGCACTTTTTTCTTTCATTTTTGAAACGGCTACAGCTCAATAGGAAATGGTAAATGTTTTTGGATTAGTTACAGCTAGAGCACAAACGGGATGGAACCACACCAGACCTCTTTAAGTAGAAGTTAAGCGGTGGAATACTGCATCGTAATTTAGTGATGAAAACTTCCAACTTATGTGTGAGACACTATTTATTATCCCATGCAAAATGCAAGTGCGAGAATTCTGTATTCGGTATTGTAACCTTTGTAGTGGAGCAGATGCACCGTCAGCAGTTGCATTCACCGTCTACAAGAGCAAAATTCCTTAAACTCGCCGTTGTCGCATAGGCTGTAGGAATCATAGCTGAGAAAAATGGACTATCAAGGGATACTAGTGCGAGTGAGTCAGCAATGTCATTTAAAAATACACCACAATAACCTGGTACCCATATCGATTATGCTAGACGAATGTTTACAGGTATTAATAATCTGAATGTATTTAGTTCAGCTGCTTTCGATGAAGAAGGGTGAGATGAAGAAAGGGTTAAAATTGAAGGACACTTTGTACATTCTAAAGTGTGTTCGGCGAAAGCGTGTGGCCGTTCCACTGACTATACCATGTCTTTTTTTTCTTTTACACTCTCAGTGGGATAACACAAAGCGAATGTTTGCGTTTTTTCTTTTTTAATTTTTTTACCGCGAATCGCAGCGAGACGCGAGACTCGTCTTCCTCCGTTCGCATGCGTTAGTATTTTCTCGCGCTTTGCGCATCGTGCAAACGCCATCCGCGTTCCAGCTCTTAAGTTGACGGATCCTTTGTAAATTGGAAAGTGTATTCCGTGAACGCCTGGGTCCATTGAGATGGCGTCGGTCAGAATGATTGCAAACTCTGGTCACAGCGACGCTACGCAAGCAAAGCGCGAGCGCTATAGAGTCCGACGCGACCGGCGTCCGTCTGCGCATCCCGGCGGCCACCTGGCTCAGTGACAGAGCTCGGATGGACGGACGGACGGACATGGATGGATGAACGGACGGACGGACAGACGGATGGACGGACGGACGGACGGACGGACGGACGAACAGACAGACAGACAGACGGACGGACGGACGCCGGACGAAGGTCGGACGGACACCGGACGGACGTGAGCATGAGACATTAAAGACTTTCGCCTTAAAGATTACACCATCCACCGCTAAAGGGAACCATGTGTAGATGCGAAGCAGCGGGCGCTAACGCTTACACTGGCGGCGGCGTTGACGCTGGCGCTCATCGCAGCGTTGCACAGGAGAGAAACCTGGGGGGGCGCAAAGCACGCAGTGATGGACGGTTGTTTCCTACTGGAACATCCCAATCGCTGCTGGGCAATGAGAGACAGAAGACTCGGACTGGACACAGAGACCCGCAGTTCGCTTTTAGTTAACGCGCACGCTGCGAATTTTTCATCATTCGGCAACGCACAGGAGAAATCTCCCACCGGCACCACCTTGCAGGTCAAGATCCATTGCCATATATACGGGGTGGCCAGTGAACGGCTGTGCAGCGCGAGCAGTCGGTTTTTTCAACCAAGAAACTCGCTAGCAGACGCTGCCTGCGTCGGCGTTGCGTGGCGAGAGAGGGGGGAGCGTAGGAGAGGAGAGAGGGGGGAGGGGACGCGCATGCGCATTGGGGGTGTGGTTGCCGCGGGGGGGTATGCCTAGAGGAGAGAGATGGGGGAGGGGACGCGCATGCGCAGTGAGGGTGTAGACGCCGCGGGGAGGGATGCCTAGAGGAGAGAGAGGGGGGAGGCGTAGGAGAGGGAGGGGCAGGGGACGCGCATGCGCAATGGGGATGTTAGCGCCGCGGGAGGGATGCCTAGAGGAGAGAGGGGGGAGGGGACGCGCATGCGCAATGGGTGTGTAAACGCCGCGGGCGGGAGGGATACCTAGAGGAAAGAGAGGGGAAGCACAGCAGAGGAGGTGCGTGGGGAGGGTTTGCGCATGTGCAGTAAGGGTGGTCAGGACGCACACCACCAGCACTAACGCCGGACGGACGGACGGACGGACGCCGGACGGACACCGGACGGATGGACACCGGACGGACGGACACCGGACGGACGTGAGCATGAGACATTAAAGGCTTTCGCCTTAATATCAGAAAGCCAGGATTCATATGTTGGTAAATATGATATCAAAGTTGATTTGTATAAATGCATGTCACAGTCAGACGTGAAAAGCGCAATGACAAGAACACACTTAGTGCCCTTGTCGTCTAGCCAGCCTCCCCCTGTTCTTGTTCACCTAGTGACCATGAGTCCACCTTCTTGCTTGCTTCCTTGCTGGCTCCATTATACCGGCACCTACCCACTACGAGCCATTGTTGAAGAAGCTGACGCTAAATGTAAATGTAAGCTTTAAGGCTTGTCCAGGTAGTATACCTGGACAAGCTTTCACTTTTGGAAACTAAAACGCGTGTTTTTCTCATACAGTAAAATCAAAACTAAAATAAATAGTTCAAGCAAATCAAAACAAATGTTGGGCATACAAAAATAATTCCTGAAAAATTGAAGGACAATTTGTACATTCCAAAGTGTGTTCGGCGAAAGCGTGTGGCCATTCCACTGACTATGCCATGTGTTTTTTTTCTTTTACACTCTCACTGGGATAACACACAAACCGAATGTGTTAGCGTTTTCTTCTTTAATTTTTACCGCGAATCGCAGCGAGACGAGAGACTAATCTACCTCCGTTCGCATGCGTTAGTATTTTCTCGCGCTTTGCGCATCGCGCAAACGCCATCCTCGTTCCAGAGCTTAAATTGACGGACCCTTTGTAAATTCGAAAGTGTATTCCGTGGACGCGTGTGTCCATTGAGACGGCGTCGGTCAGAATGATTGCAAGGGCTGGGCACAGCGACGCTACGCAAGCAAAGTGCGAGCGCTGTACAGTCCGACGCGACCGCCGCCCGTTTGCGCACCCCGGCGGCCACCTGATTCCGTGCCAGAGCTCGGATGGACAGACGGACGGACATGGATGGATGAACGGACGGACGGACAGACGGATGGACGGACGGACGGACGGACGGAAGGACAAAGGGACGGACGGAAGAACGGACAAACGGACGGATGGACGGACGGACGAACGGACGGGAAAACGGACTGACGGACGGACATACGGACGGACGGATGGAGAAACGGACGGACGGACAGCTGAACGGAGAGACAGACGGACAAACGGACGGACGGACAGATGAACGGACGGACAAAGGCACGGACGGACGGACGGACGGACGGATGGACACACGGACGGACGGACGGACAAACGGACCTACGGACGGACGGACAAACGGACGGACAGATGACCGGACGGACAAACGGACAGATGAACGGACGGACGGCCAAGCGGACAGATGAACGGACGGACAGACGGACGGACGGACAGGCGGACGGACGGACAGACGGACGGATGAACGGACGGGCGGACAGACGGACGGATGGACAGACGGACGGACGCACGTACAGATGAACTGACGGACAGACGGACGGACAAACGGACAGACGGACAGATGAACGGACGGACTGACAGACGCACAGATGAACGGACGGACAAACGGTCGGATGGACAGGCGGACGGACGGACGGACAAACGGACGGACGGACACCGGATGGACACCGGATGGACGTGAGCATGAGGCATTAAAGGATTTTGCCTTAAAATTATACCATCTCCCACTAAAGGGAACCATGTGTAGATGCGAAGCAGCAGGCGCTAAAGCTTACACTGGCGGCGGCGTTGACACTGACGCTCATCGCGGCGTTGCAGGACAGAAATCTAGGGAGGCGCAATCATGCAGTGATGGACCGGTGTTTCCTACTGGAACATGCCAATCGCTGCTAATGGGCAATGAGAGACAGAAGACTCGGACTGGACACATAGAACCGAAGTCCGCTTTTAGTTAACGCGCACGCCACGAATATTTATCGTTCGACAACGCACAGGAGACATCTCGCACCGGCACTAACTTGCAGGTCAAGATCCAGTGCCTATATATACGGGGTCGCCAGTGAACGGTTGTGCAGCGTGAGCAGTCGGTTTTTAGATGCGAAGCATCTTATGCCCGGGGCTCTGTCCGTCCCTTCCTCGTCTCGCGTCCCGTGTCCCACGTCCCACGTCCCCCGTCCCACGTCCGGCCACTTTCATGAAGTAGGAAAGCACCCATTATGCGAACCAGAAGACTGTAGTAATAAGAAGGCCCTCAACCACTACTACAGTCACCAGAGTCATGGCCGAGAGCACAGAGAGACTGCTTAGCAAAGGCTAGGCAGGTGGTGTCTGTCGCCCAGGTTGACCCCATTCCTTGATCTTGCTTGCATGTGTTTGGAGGGGGGCTTAGTCCGTTCCTCCTTTCCGCGTCCCACAGCGCATGCGCGACCCCTCCCTCTCTTTTTCCTACGCTCAACCCTTTTCTCTCCTCTAGGAATCCTCTACTCTACGGAGTGGCCCCTGCGTCCCGCACCCCCCCAAAGTGCATGCGCGTCCCCTCCCCTATCTTCTCCTACGCTCACCCCCTTTCTCTACTCTAGGAATCATCTACTCTAGGGAGCAGCGCCCGTGTCCCACATCCCCACGGCGCATGCGCGTCCTCTCCCCCTCTCTCCTCTAGGAATCCTCTACTATACAGTGCGGCTCCCGCGTCCCACACCCCTACAGCGCATGCACATCCCCTCCCCCCTCTCTCTCCTCTAGGAATCCTCCACTCTACGGAGCGGCGCCCGCGTCCCACATAACCACAGCGCATGCGCGTTCTCTCTCCTCTCCTACGCCCACCCCCTTTCTCTCCTCTAGGAATCCTCTACTCTACGGAGCGGCTCCCGCGTCCCACATCCCCACAGCGCATGCGCGTCCCCTCCCCCTCTCTCTCGTCTCCTGCGGTCCCCTCGCTCTCTTCTCTAGGAATCTTCTACGGAGTGGCGCGCACGACAGGTGGTGTGAAGGCTGCATACTCCGCTGGGGGGCGCCACGGTAGTTCCGCGGTTTGAAAATGACGGAGCGCGCGCGCCTCATTCTCTTTCCTGCGCAGCGCCGCAATGAGCGCCCGGACCGCTGCCGTGAAATGAGAGCGGCGACGTTCCTCCCGCTCAAGCTAATTATCTCCCCGCTGCTTCGCATCCACACATGGTTCCCTTTAGCGGGAGATGGGGATTTTTTTAGATGCGAAGCATCTTATGCTCGGGGCTATGTCCGTCCCTCCCGCGTCCGTCCCGCGTCCCGCGTCCGGCCACTCTCATCAAGTAGGGAAGCATCCACTATGCGAACCAGAACACTGTAGTACAGTATATGGCCGTCAACCACCACTACAGCCTCAGAGTCATGGCCGAGAGCACAGAGAGGCTGCTTAGCAATGGCTAGGCAGGTGGTGTGTGTCGCCCAGGTTGACTCCATTCCTTGAACTTGCTTGCATGTGATTGGGGGGGGGGGAGGGTTTAATCCGTCCCTCCTTCCCGCGTCCCACACCACCACAGCGCATGCGCGTCTGCTCTCTCTCCCCACTCCTACGCTCACCCCCCTTTCTCTCCTCTAGGAATACTCTACTCTACGGAGCAGCGCCCGCGTCCTACACCTTCACAGCGCATGCGCGTCCCCTCCCCCCTCTCTCTCCTCTCCTAAGCTGACCCCCCTTTCTCTCCTCTAGGAATCCTCTACTCTACGGAGCGGCGCCCGCGTCCCGCAGCGCATGCGCGTCCTCTCCCCCCTCTCTCCTACGCTCACCCCCTTTCTCTGCTGTAGGAATCCTCTACTCTACGGAGTGGCGCCAGCGTCGGACATCCCCACAGCGAATGCGCGTCCTCTCCCGCTATCTCCTACGCTCACCCTCTACTCTAGGAATCCTCTACTCTACGGAGCGGCTCCCGCGTCCCACACCCCCACAGCGTATACGCGTCCCTTCTCTCCTCTCCTACGGTTCCCCCCCCGTTCTCTCCTCTAGGAATCCTCTACGGAGCGGCGCGCGACAGGTGGTGCGACAGCTGCATACTCCGCTGGGGGGCAACGCAGTAGTTCCGCGGTATAAAAATGACGGAGCGGGCCTCATTCTTTCTGCTGTGCAGCGCCGCGATGAGCGCCCGGGCCGCTGCCGCGAAACGAGAGCGGCGACGTTTCTCCCGCTCAAGCTAACCACCTCCCCGCTGCTTCGCATCCACACATGGTTCCCTTTAGCGGGAGATGGGGAAGTTTTTTTTTTAAATCAAGAAACTCGCTAGCAGACGCTGCCTGCGTCGGCGTTGCGAAGCGAGAGAGGGGGAGCGTAGGAGAGGAGAGAGGAGGACCGGACGCGCATGCGCATTGGGGGGTGTGGTTGCCGCGGGCAGGGATGCCTAGAGGAGAGAGATGGCGCAGGGGATGCGCATGCGCAGTGAGGGTGTGGACGCCGCGGGCAGGGATGCCTAGAGGAGAGAGATGGGGGAGCGTAGGAGAGGAGGTGCGTGGGGAAGGTTTGCGAATGCGCAGCAAGGGTGGTCAGGACGCATACCACCACCACCACCACCACCACCACCATCAGCGGACGGACGGACGGACTTACGGACACCGGTCGGACGTGAGCATGAGACATTAAAGGCTTTCGCCTTAATACATGTTTGGAATATTAAGGCGAAAGCCTGTAATTTCTCATGCTCACGTCCGTCCGGTGTGCGTCCGTCCGTCCGTCCGTCCGTCCTGTGTCCGTCTGGCGTCTGTCCATCTCTCCGTCCGTCCGCCCGTCCGTCCGTCCCTCTGTCCGCCCGCCCGTCCGTCCGTCTGTCCGTCCGTCCACCCATCCGTCTGTCCGTCCGTTCCGTCTGTCTGTCTGTCCGTCCGTCCGTCCGTCTCTCCGTCCTTCCGTGCGTCCGTCCGTCCATCCGTCCTTCCGAGCTCTGGCACGGAGCCAGGTGGCCGCCGGGATGCGCAAACGGACGCCGGTCACGTCGGACTCTACAGCGCGCGCGCTTTGCTTGGGTAGCGTCACTGTGCCCAGCGTTTGCAATCATTCTGACAGACGCCGTCTCAATGGACACATGCGTCTACGGAATACACTTTCGAACTTAGAAAGGGTCCGTCAATTTAAGCTCTGGAACGCGGATGGCGTTTGATCGATGCGCAAGCGCGAGAAAATACTAACGCATGCGAACGGAGGAAGATTCGTCTCGCGTGTTGCTACGATTCGCGGGAAAAAAATTAAAAAAGAAAACACGCACACATTCGGTTTGTGTGTTGTCCCACTGAGAGTGAAAACGAAAAAACACATGACATAATCAGTGGATAGTGTCTGCGTATATTAAACTTCAGATATCATTGGATAAGTTCACCCACTAATTGGCCAATCCCCTCCAATGGGTATGAGCCATGTCCAGAGGATAACAACAACAACAACAATGGCCACACGCTTTCGCCGAACACACTTTGGAATGTACAAAGTGTCCATCAATTTTTGTTGGTTTTATTAAGTTTCGAAAAATTTCATCTTATCTTTCATAAATAAGGTATCCTTCATGCGTCACCCAGGAGTTCGCAGATGAATCTGCGCCATCGTATGTTTACAGGAATCAATCGCTGCAACGTACTTAAAATAATTCTGTCTGGAGATGAATTTGGTGTTGAGCATGTAGATAAATAAGTTGTTACTATAACGGCTGTCAACTGGTTTACTGAAAGCTTTCGAAAAGCGAAAATAATTTCTTATAATTGCGCTTCAAATATCGTTGTATAATATGGGAGATGTATTGAATGTGACCAGGACAATGACTCTGGAGATGCATTCATGCCTGCTTTATCATTACGCATTCACGCAACAGTGGCGGTGATATAGATCTTTAGTTGTGTGAGCTGTTCTTCAGGGGAGCAGAGAAATCGACATCCACCTGACATTTTGTTGCCGTTCCTTACATCTACGGTGTGGCTCATCACCTGAGAAGGATTCCCCGCAGCTGTCAGGTGAATGTGGCTTTCTGTGGCCGTGAGAAGCTGACTAGTTTCTTGGAGTCGTCCAACCTGGTACTCAGGAAAAGTGCGCTTGTACAACTAAGCATCGCTAATTTCGTTCCATGCTCCATCTATTGCGCTACTTACTTTACACTCAGTCGATGTGCTTATCATTCCGCACACCACTGCGAAAGCTTCCTACACCTGGCGTCGTTTTGGACAGCCTAAAGGATCGGAGACATTGCAAGCTTTATGCACGTCGCCTGGTTTTTTACTGCCCCCGGGATCTGCCCACCTTTGATGAAGCGACGATGCAATGTTATGATGTGATTATGTGACGTCACATTATGTAGGGCCATGTAGACGGAATAGCGACACCATCATGGCGTCACATATTCTGAAGATCAGTGATGTCATCATGACGTCATGTGCTGACGTCATCACGTGATGATCTTTTGCATCACTGGCGTTGACCCAGCCGACGTCGCTGACGCCGACACCCAATTTTCGTGTTTGATGAGGCATTTAAAGCATGGGCCTTAATAACAAATTCACAGTTTCGCCACAAGGACGAAAAAAATGAACATGACAGCAACAAATTGGAATGTTACGCGAAGAACGGCTAGCAGTTCAAAGTTTGCAGCGGGCTGCTCAAGCACAAAGGGCAAACTAAAAGAGCGAAAAGTGCACTTGCGTCCAGTTCGCTAGCTTGGTATGCACCATAATTGGTATTGCATGATGTGACTGTATGAGGAACTTAAAACACAGGTGGTAACATGAAAATCATGACGTGGATGTCATGTTACTACGTGACTTACGTGCAATACTCATGGTGCGCTTGCGGCCGTTTCGCTTGAGCCTCGTAAGATAGCGCTTTCATGGGCAATATTGTTGGGGATGCGCATATCAGTCAGGAAGTATACTGTGCGGCGTATTCTGAGAAGGTAATTCCGGCTTTCGAATCTTCTTGTTGAACGTCATCAAGAGATCGCTTGAGTAGTATTGTATGTTCAGTTGTGCCTGTTGTCACTCCGTATTGCGGCATGTTCACCGTAGATTCACAATGGCAAAGTACTGACGGGCTGCCATTTCGCTACCTTAGAACGCTACCGGTTGAGGGATTGAGCGACCCCACATATCATCCAACACTATAATCTTATGTAGAATTTCAATGGAACATCCAGGTCGAGTTTTCATGCTCTGTGTGGAGCAGGAGCATTCTAATAGCAGATTGGGAGCATCATTTGTGTGTTTCAATGAGAGATTGGAAGGAGCCTCGGATTACGGTCCGGAAATCGGCGGATTTGACCGGAAGTCCACTTCCCGTATTTTGGGCACCCGCCTTTCTTCCCGTAGCGGTCGGATGTTTATAGTCGCGGACCACCATGGACGACAAAAAAGTCACAGTTTCGCTGCAAGGGCGAAAAAACTGAATGCGATAGCAAGAAATTAGAATGCCACACGAAGATCGACGAGCAGCTCGGTACTTTGAGCTTCCCGCTGAAGCACAAATAAGGACGCTCGAAAAGGACGCGCAGGTATACACAGGAGAAGTGTCAACTAACAACTATCACATTTGTTACGCCGTTGTGTTTGAGCAGCGCACTGCAAGGGTCGACAACGCAGAACCCGACGCTCTTAGACATTTCTTCTTCTTTTAAAGTGCGGCGCACGGAATGACCGTTCTGCGGTGGCGTCTGGCGCAAGGTGTGGGTGGTGTTCTTTTTTTTTTCGTTCCACACCACGAGTGCGCACAGAAAAGGGCCCTTTATCGTGAGTGTCTAAGGGCAGTTTTCAAATTGAACGAAATTGTAGGAGCGTTGCTTGATAGAAAACACGCTCAAGCTCCTATGAGTTCTGCATCACGCAAGCGCTAAGGGGCGTCTACAAATAGCTTGACGCCATTATGCCGGCGCATGCATGTCGTGCGGCTGAGTGGTCTAGCGCAGCATGCTGCGGAGCAAGGGTCCGCTGGTTCGAATCGCCGGTCGGGTGCCTTGGAATTTTGTTCTTGTGGCTTATTTTTCCTTGCGCCTTATATATATATATATATATATATATATATATATATATATATATATATATATATATATATATATACACATATCTGGGGCATGGCGGCGACGGCAGAAATCAACCGAGAGTGTCCATGTAATTGCTATCGCAATAAAAAAAAATTCGGCAGATCCCACGTACCTTGGGAACCGATGTTATACGAAGCACGCTGACGGAAGGTGACTGTGTTGTAACTTTTTTTACTGAGCGAAACGTTCCGAAGTGGCGGAAAATATATTTAAAAATGTTGTACGCTCGGACATATGTTGAACAGTCGCATATATTTTTTTTTATATAACCAGTTGTTTACTGTTGCGTAACGATGCCAACAACAACATGGTTATTAGCAACACCAGAAGCGGTCAGCGGATATGTAGCGCTTGTGCTCGTGCCGATGGTAACCCTGGACAATGCTACATATATCAATTTCAGGGGAGGGCGCTTAACTACAACTGACGTTAACCCGACGTGGCGGCTGTATCATGGGAGTACGAATGTAATGTTTATAGAAATTGGATAGTCAGCGCTGCAACCACAATTAAGGTTTCACGAACATTCGGGTCTTTTTCAAAAGCAGTTCCGAGACCTGGAGTGGTTCTGTGCTAGCGTACCTGATTTCCCTGCAACCACAATTAAGGTTTCACGAACATTCGGGTCTTTTTGAAAAGCAGTTCCGAGACCTGCAGTGGCTCTGTGCTAGCGTAGTTTATTGCCACGCCGAATGCCGGGGTTCGATTCCCTGCTGGAACTCTGACATTTATTCTTTGCATCCGTTGGGTCAACGCTGCCAATGTTAGCTTTGTCTTAACGCTCTCGTGTTAAAATTACCGATGTCTGTTCTCACCGTTCTTGGGTAGATATAAACTGTCAATCACCTGTGGCGCATACCCCCCATCCCATGGCCCGTGGTATACGGGTATGTGCCACACGTGTCTGGCGGAAATCACCATCAAACGTACGCGATAAAATTTCACATGATTCATGTCATGACCAGCGAGTCCTATTCGTAGAACGTTTTTACCCTCCCCTACTAATTGTGGTTCGCCTCAAATTAATGGGGTGATCACGAGAGCCGCCAGACGTATGCGGCTAAATAGATATATAGATACGTAGATAGAAACGCTAAAAGTACCTGCATTACGCAAGTCCGTCCCTCCTTTCCGCGTCCCACACCACCACAGCGCATGCGCGTCTCCTCCCCCTTCTGTCTCCTCTCCTAAGCTCACCCCCTTTCTCTCCTCTAGTAATCCTCTACTCTACGGAGCGGCTCCCACGTCCCACACCCCCCACAGCGCCATGCGCGTCACCTCTCTCTCTCCTCTCCTACGGTTCCCCCCCGTTCTCTCCTCAGGAATCCTCTCTGGAGCGGCGCGTGACAGGTGGTGTGACAGCTGCATACTACGGAGCGCGCCTCATTCTCTCTCCTGTCCAGCGCCGCGATGAGCGCCCGGGCCGCTGCCGCGAAACGAGAGCGGCGACGTTTCTCCCGCTCAAGCTAACCATCTCCCCGCTGCTTCGCATCCACACATGGTTCCCTTTAGTGCGGGAGATGGGGAAGTTTTCCTTTTTTTTTTTCAAAATGCTGTTTTCCTCTAGTTCCACAAGCACTTTCGTCTGTCACGATGTATCGCGGAGCAACTCGCTGTGAAATTTGTTGCTTCACCTACGTACCCATGAAACAGCCTCAATTGGAGTGGCCTCAAAATCTTCAGAAACAAAACACACGGAATACTTGGATCATGCGGATCCCCTTGTAGCCTGACAGTCTCTAAATAGATTTCCGTCTAACAACTTCTTCCTGTCGAAGCGCATGCATACCAATGGCTGATTTGGCTAGAGCGATCTCGCTCGGAGCTGCGCGCTCCATTGGTGATCTGCCCGAGAGCTCTCGATCTGCCATTGGAATTACACAGTAGTAAGCGATTATGCTTTCCCACGTGTACAAGGAATACGAACAATGCTGAAAGTCACGTTCCTTAGATTACATTGCAATCTACTAGTGCACAAATTGATCACGAGGAAAAGAATGAATAACGCGGCACAGTGCTGAACAGAAAAGCGCTGTGGTGTGTTGTTCGTCCGCCACAGTCTATCAGTGGTTATGGTGCTTGGCTGCTGACCCGAAGGTGGCGGGTTCGATTCCCAGCCGCGGCGGTCACATTTAGGTGGAGGCTGAACGCTAGAGGCCGGTGTACTGTGCGATGTCAGTGCACGTTAAAAAACTCCACATGTTAGAAATTTCTGAAGCCCTCTCCACTACGGCGTCCCTCATAGTCAGCTCGTGGTTTTGAACGTAAAATGCCAGATATAATAATAATAATAATTATTATTATTATTATTATTATTATTATTATTAGTAGTAGTAGTAGTAGTAGTAGTAGTATTAGTGGTGCGCTCTACCATATTGTCTTTATCGTTATTGTGCGATGGTGTATAAGCAGTGCTGTACCAACAGCCCAGGTTTCTAATATACAGATATTACGGTCGCAGGGCGGCAAATGTGACTTCATTATTATGTTCCAGACGGTGGGAAATATGACTTCATCATGACCGTATATAAGATGACTTAACGTGATGACGTGATCACAAAAATCATCACATGGTCAGTAGTGTGCCTATCCCAGAGGAGTGCAAAATCGCTAGGAGTGTGCGAATATTCGAGTTTCGAATCCGAATCGAATAATACCTAATCGAATAATTCGATTCGACTTTAATATTGCTAGCATTCGAAGTTTCGAATAATTCGAATGTACCTATATCTAAAGCGCGACAAACGGCGATGGTTGAACTTGGTTACGGTGGGGTGGCTAAAACGAACGCTAACGTCGTTACAGAACGGCCATCTATTACAGAAGGCCTTCCGTTCACCGATAGAGTGGTTCAAAAGTGAGCACATGTTTATTTTAAAGGATATTATGTGATTTGTGCCCGTCGTGGCTCCAGAAAAAAAAGGCCAGAAAACAGTCTGGGAGACTCTCGAACTGCTAGCGTCAGAAAATAACCAGCACTGAGCTCAGAGGTTGAAACATAGTTGAATCAGTCAAGAAGTTAACAAAACCAAGAGGTTCAAAAATACTTGAATCCAGCTACTTGAATCCTGACCACAAGAAGGGATGATCCTTTAAATAGTGGAAAGTGCATAGAGCTGCACTTTATCCAGGTGTCGCCAAAATTGCTTTGCGATACCTTCCCATCCTTCTACTGAGGTGCCCCAATGAGCGCATGTATTTTTAACCGCAGGAAACGCTGTAACATCACGGCCGAGAAAGTTTGAAGCAGGGTGCCGCGGAACAGCTTGTGTTTCCGCATGACAATTTGTAGTCGTTCGGTCGCAGTCACTCACCGGGTTATGAGCCCGAGGACTGGATCAGCTTGCATGTATTTGTTCTTTCTTTCAATTATCAACACAATCTTTGGTATTCGATATTCGATTTCGATATTTGACATTTTTGGCCACTATTCGGCACGATTCGGTTCGAATTTGCTTCTAGATAAAATTTCACCATTCACACACCCCTAAAAATTACGTTAGATAGATGTGGGGCGATGATCAATACGTAGAAGGTGAGGAAAAGAAGATTACACAAGTGATACTTGCAACATCGATTTTCACTCAAGGACCTTCCTCCTTGCTACACAAACTGGATTTGCGTAAGCGAGTACTGTCTGA
>JALIZH010003936.1:0-68072 GCA_030522465.1 Rhipicephalus appendiculatus | reverse complement strand
ATTCATTGTAAATTCCATGCCGCGTGGTATTCCTCTAATGTTTGGCTCACAGGCTCTCAGAAGCTTCGACTACCAATTGGCACCGTTTTGTGAGTGTGCTAAAGTATTGCAAGACCCTTTAATTATAACAGACAACGGCAAAGACAACGTTGTGGTAATTTGCCGACAGAGAAAAGTGCGTTGACACCAGCGTTGTTGCATGATGGTCAGAACTCTTCCGTGCTGTCACATGGCTACCACATTTTCAGTGGACCCTCCGGAATTGAACGAGAGAGAAATCGTCACGTATTAGCGAATAGGTTATGGTAATTTGTTTATTCCAAATTTCATACAAGAAGCATGGACAGCCATAATTAACGGAAAATTTTTCCGACTGCTAGAAGCCGTTCTTCTTCGTTGTCGCAGTCCTGAGCTGAGAACTAGTTGTACGAACGGGCTCACGAATGGAAGGTTCGTACTGAGATCAGTTTTCCTACTGGGCAGGTGGGCTTTTGCAGCGCCTGACAGGTTGACTCTTCTGCGTGTCCAGAGCACGTTCCAACTGAAAAGAATGCAGTTTCAAGTACACGGAATGAGTTCCTCTCCTCACAGATGTCACAGAAACACAATATCGTTGCGATACAACATCAATTTTAAAAGACTGGCCGAGGAAAGGGATCGTATGTAAACAAAGGTGGCGATGCGGGCTTGTTGGTCTGTCATGTTTTTTGGATGTGGGCGCGAAAAGACAAGGATCAAGGGCAGAAATTAGGTATATTAGTCGGCTTGGTGATTAAAATAAGCGTTCTTGTTGTCAGAACCACCAGTGTGTGTACGTTCTTCCCTTCATTCTTGTCTTTTTGCGCCCACATCCAAGATGTATGTAAACTAAGATAAAGTCCGTCCTCTGAGTGCGGATTGGTCTCCATGTTGTTTGACTGTGGTGCTCTTGCGGATAGTCGCCATTGACTATCTTTCCCAACGCGTAACAATGCATTCCTCTTTTTCCGCTTTAAGATTCGAACATGGTTGAATTGTGGAGATGGAGGCTTTTAGGTGAGAAAAACTTTCAACATGGGGTGACGCTGCAGTGAAGCCTTTGAACGCTTCCACAAGGTGGTCTTGTCTACTTCAATGGAGCAACTACCTCGAAGAAAATGCTGCGGTTGCTGCCTCGAAGACGTGACAACTTGTCGAAAGTTTGACTTCATGGGCACCCCCTAGAGGATATTTCATCTTTCTCTTTTAGCTTGCATTTCACCTACAGGTTCTACCACCTCACAATGAAATAAAACTTAGATGTTCATTTCAATGCCGATATAGTACGATCACACGTAAGGACGTTACATTACGATGCAGGACTTGGTGATTAGCTTTTTTTTCCTTGCAACGCTCACGTAGTCCCTTGAACTGACATCATACCATTGGAGCGCGCACTGGCGAAAGCGGTAAGAGGTGTACCCCTTGTTGCTTTCGTAGTGTTTTCCAGTCTCAGTTGTCGTTTGTGCAGTATATAGGTATCTTAAACTGAAGCAATAATTTTGGGAAACCTCACCTGCTTCACGGCCGCCTTGAAACGCTCCAAGTCGCGAGCTCCCATCCTCTGCCTGAAGTCATCCCTGGTGTCCATCTGCTCCCTCACCGTAGCCAGTATGTCCTGAGCTTCGTCCAGGGCTTCTCTGGCCAGTTCCTGGTCTCGAGTCCTCCCGCGGCTACGACTGGAGGCGACGCTTCGCTTTGATGTCGATCCAGGACCAGGCCCCGCCTTGGGTTCGATTTCGATGCGAGGCTCGGGAGACGCACTGCGGTTCCTCCGAGGAGGAGATGGCGACACATTTCCGACGACTTCGAGACGTCGGCGCCCCGCAGCTCAGTCTTCGCGCGGCCGTGCTCCGCCGAGGCATGCCTCTGACGCTGACGTTGTACTGCGTAGGAGAACCATTGTTTGGGGGGGCATCGTTCTACGTCGATATCGACGGGTCCGGGGCGATTGTCGTAAGGTGCGGTGTAAGGCGGATTTACAGGCGCAGGCCTCGTTGAAGCCTTTCCGTCGAATTGACCATACGGGGAGTAGCCTGTGGCAGGCCTGCCGGTAAACCGGTTGTAGGCATCGGAGCTACGCCCGGAGGTTGCGAAGGCTCCCCCAGTAACCGGTGGGTGAGAAGGCGTCGCGTCTGTACTGCGACGAGACAGCGTTGCTGCCGGGATATGGCGGGTAGCCGTAGGCGCCGTGCGTGGAAGTCGCGTAAGCCCCGTACTGTGGCACCCCACCAGCGTTTGTCCACGGCGCCGTGGAGCCGTAGCGCTGAGACGTGGAGGGCATGGCGCCACTCGCAGGTTTCGGCACGGTTGCCTTTGTACCCGGCGTTACCGTAGCCCATAGAAGGTCTGCGAGGAACGAAGTCACGTGCTGGGGCAGATGGTCCGCAACCACTGGTAATTGGTGCAGTAGCATTGTCATCGGGTACTGGCTCCAGGCTCACGAACGTAATGGGCACGGTTCCTCCACCCGGTTGGTTCAGTAGGCCACACTGTTGCAGCACATTCGCGATCTGGGTACCAGCCAGAGCCCTTGTGTTGGCACCAGATACAGGCGTGGTGGTGTACCCGCCGCCTGGCGTTGGGGTTAGATTGAGAGCGGCTACGGACACTGCTCTTACGGTGCGTGGCTGAGTCGGGTCGGAACCTGGCACCTTCTTGGGCCTCTGTGGTTGAGAAGTTAATTTACCGCCGCTCTTTGAGTAGGAGGTCATGATTTCAACGGGCGTGCACGCCGACCTACCACGGCTGCTTCTGACAATCCGCGGAGCTTCGGAGTACAATGGCACGGTCCCCGATTTTTCAGTGGGCGTTGTTAGTGAAAGGGCGCAACCCACTACGCTTTGTTGCTTGACCACCTCGGGAAATACCAATATTCATGTGGTAGTAGAAATGGAAATGAGCACGGCGTGATGCCCTGGGGTATAAGTAGTGATCTTTGTAGCATAACATGAAGTTTAACGCGAACGGTAGCGTTACGTCTTCAAGAGGCCGAATGAATGAATGAATAAACTTTATTTAAAGTCCGGCAGTCTCCTTCGGGCGAGGAGCGGGAAGAGGGGATTGACCCCTGTCCCTTCCCACACTCCGTCGATGATGATGGCGGTGCCTCAGGTGACGGCTCGAAGTCCTTGGAACCCGGGTGGCATCTTCGGCTTGCCAGACGGCCCAAAGCTGGTCGGACAGCTTGTCGCTGGTGAGTGCCGCCTCCCAGCGGCAGCGACGCCGACGCAGCCAATCCGCAGTAGTGACCGCAGCCGCGGCGGCGGCCGGCCCCTGCCCTCGCGCGGTGGTAGCAGCAAATATTGGTCTCGGAATTTGTCCCTGCCTAACATGCGTCGCGTACTGAGCGGCGGCAGCGACATTAACTCTCCCGGCACATTCCCAAAGCATGTGCCGCAGTGTGGTTCTTTCCCCGCATGCTTTACAGGCGTACACAATTTTTAGTCAACATAAGTTGAGTTATACGCTTTAAGAACGTAAGTTATGTTCGTGTTGTAAAAACCGAGTGCTGACACGCCTATGCGTCGAGTCGTAACATCTTTTAGTTTAGCGATATCCCTCAATATTAAGCGTTTTTCATCAATCATTTCTGAGCTTTTTGTATAATATGGCTATATTAGATCCTATTAGACTTCTAGATTTGTAGCACGTTCTGTAACCAGGTGGTGCTGCTGTGGCTATACCGTTTATGTCTGTACCGTCCCAAGAAGGAAGGTGTTCAGTGAAGGACCGAGGCTAAAGTGATTGAACAGAGTTTGAAGTGAAACATCGTTGCAGCTAACGTTGCGACAAGAGGACCTCGTCGGGGCAGCATTTTTTGTTTTTAGCAGGACGGAGATATGGGCAAGTTGGTTGGCATTCATCTTGAACATGACAGGAGAAAGAACGGGACAGCGCCTTGTCCCTTAGTTTCTTCCTTTTAGGGGCGAAGCTCCTTAGGGTGTGGGTCTGTCCCTCCTCTGTAGTAGTAGTAGTAATAGTAGTAGTAGTAGTAGTAGTAGTAGTAGTAGTAGTAGTAGTAGTAGTAGGTAGGTAGCCACGCGTAGTGGAATGTACCCACTCCACGTGATAAAGATGACGATGACGCAGTATAGTGGAATGTGCCCACTACACGTGATAACGATGAAGTATAAGCGCGTTCCAGTATAGTGGAATGTACCCACTACACGTGATAACGATGACGATGACGCTGATGACCATGAAGTATAAGCGCGTTCCAGACCACACATTCTCTTTCTGCCATGGATGAAAACGATCGAGCTTCGCCCACTCATCATCATTCACTTCGTGGATATGGCGTGATTTTTTTCGTCTTCGTGCAGCTGCGCTGTTTCACGATGAAGCATCGTCTTTCCTTACCAGCGTCTTACGCGTGCTTTTCACACTCTTTCTCATTCTCAAAAGAGGACGAAAAGGAGGACGAAGAAAGGTCAACTATATTTCCTTAAAACTACCTGGTTTTCGGTCAGCCCATGGCGGTGGTGTGTGCCACAAGTTCAAGTCTCTCGGTACGAGCACCTGCGTTGGTATTCTACCCTTGCGGAAGGAGATTAAAGGATGAGAAGACAGAAAGGAGGGGAGGAAAAAAGCACGTGCGGAAGACAACTGTTTTTACGTAAACCTTGCTCACTTTCCCCGGAACTCCAACATGAAATAGGAGAAGGTCACCATTATTGTCTTATCGCCCTATACGCAGAAGTTGTAAGCACTTCTGTAGCAACGTGACGGTGCGTTAGTTTTAACGCGAAAGCGCTGATAAAGCTTGTTCCGTAGAAATTGTGGTGTCGGCGTCGTTGGTTGCCAGCGAAACATCACCGATGTTCGTGAGCGCTAAATCAAAAAAGATGCAAATAAAATAACTAATAAAACTCCTTGGTTCGAGTGAGAAGCGAACCCACGCCTTCTACGTGGCAGGCAGGTGTTTTGCCACAGAGCCACGCCATTACATGAAACTGCCTTGCAAAAAAAAAAAAAAAAATCAATGAATGTCATGTAGTGGGAGAGTCTCTTTATCTACAGCGAACTGCGGTGAACTAAGAATAGGGGTAATGGGCTGATTGCGTGGCGGCGGGGGCGGTGTAGCCGCTGATGTTACCGGTTGTCACAGAAGCTGCATTGATTACGACGGTCGCGGCGCCTGGTGAGCGGCAGTTCTGGAGGGGAGACGCGATGCGAAGGAAAGAAGAGTGCTTACACTGCTGCGCACCAGGTGTCACGGCAGTCGAGATCAACGTAGCGACTGTAACCAACGCTTGCTCCCAAGGAGGCATCAGTGATGTTACGCGTTCGGCACGAGTGAGCCTACTCCCCACCCCTCTTCTTGTTGACTACGATAACGCGAGTAATACTCCATAGTGGAAGCGTACAATGGCACCAGGATTCAAAACATGCGAATTGCGTCGCTACGAGCGGGTGTTTTACACGCCCACCTATAGCAAAATGATCAGACATAGTTAATCATCATGATCAGCGAAAGCATCAACAAAGATAGCAGGGTCAACTCGTTGAACGAATCCATGTGCTCCCTGGAAGAACGCGACTCCGATTCCGCCACCGCCCGGTTGATGAGACCTCGGGCGGGGAGGGGACATTGGCGGCTTCGTTGCAGGGATTCCCGGAATGTGCAAGCGCACAAATCAGCTCCACGTGGCTGGTCGGGTTTTTGGTGGTTGAGGTAAGCATGCGGAAACCGGTCTCGTGCAGACGTCCTAGCGCGAAATTTAGGATCGTCTTTTTCCAGTAGCAAAGGACGTACTGGGCGTCAGTGTGTGTGAGGGCAAGAGCGATTGCTACTTCCGGTGATTCCGAGGTGTGATGCATGAGGAAGGTGGAGAGTTGCGATCAGCTGGAGTGTGTTCAATGTTTTGGGCAACTGTGCAGTCACGTTAAATGACATTTACACGTTATGTTAAAACTAAATGCGCTTCCACATTCCACGGTAAACACCATAGAAGTGTACTTTTGTTCTTTGCTTGTATACCATGTTACCCACTTTCCTTCTCCTGTTTATCCCTTTATTGTATTTTCTGGTCGTAAATTACCCACCTTATTTAATGTCCTTTAATGGACCTGTGAGGTACAATAGATAATCAACATCTTTATCGTCAGCAATAACAATGCGCAAATGTACTACGGCGCTCTATGGAACATACTTGAACTTCAAGCTACCAACGTCAGCGCAGTCACATGTTATCCACAACCATACTAACACGTTAGCCCACTACCACTGCTTGCCATGCGACAAGAAATATTAATGACACTACGAAGTGTTTGTCACTACCGCGAGCTTTAATGCCTAAGCATCCCGTGATCGACGCAGATTCGCAAAACGTGTCAGTTAATATCGCGGCGGTAAAGAGAGTTAAATTATCACCCTAATAATAAAGGCACGTCCACAGGAGCTCGCGTTCCTGCTATAATTTTATCGCTGGATACTATTCCTTCTCTTCGACCTTTCTTGGTAATGAAGCATAGCAGATATAGAGCGCTTAAAAATTTTCCGTTAATATCGTGTCAGAAAATTAGGACGGCATTACCATGCATTTGCCTACTCCGCTATTTCCATGGGCAAGGACGAACACTTGGTCGATTCTCATTGTGTCATGAAAGGTTGCGGCTGATTGCAGTCGTCTGGAACTATACCGATCCTGCACAAGCATGTGATCCATGTATAATATGCACAAGCATGTGATCGATGTATAATACGGTCCACTGGATCAAACCCGTAAATTAACATTTTATACCCACCCACTAATCACCAATCAAGATTTTACATCCACTTTTTTCCACTGATGAAACGATAAGTAGGGCTGACGGTGCAGATAAAACAATCTCGCCGCATATCTCGCTTTCTGTAGCGGGAATCTTAAGAAGGCGGCCTTAGAAATTCGAACTCCATCGAGAATCTTCGCAAGTACGGTCTTAGCCAAAACCTTTACGTCACCGTCACTCTGCACCTCTTAATCTTAACTCTGAACCTGTTGATATCCTCAAGACGCAAATTTGGTTGAGCAGGTTACGGTCACGCAATTCATCAAGAATTTTCCCACGGAACTTCACAGGTACGCCACACTTGTATCTGTCTCGTCCTAGCCGTGACAGTGTTCTCAGTTGAGGTACGTGCAGGAGTCGAAGATGGAGAACATCTTCTTGCCAGCGAGTTTGTTGTTGCGGTTGTTCAGCTTGTTGTGGAGGTCGTTGATGTCGTTCTGACCCGCGGGAGACCTGGGCTCCGGTGTCAGCGGAATGGGGGACGTCGACAACGGTGCTCCCGCGAGCAGAGCGAACCCGGGCGAGGTCGGTGCGGGAGAGCTCGAACTGGCGTTGCTGTCGTTACCAGTCAGCGTCCTCAAAGAAGGCCTCGGTCTCGATCTCACCGCTGAACCGCGGCCTCTCTTCGAACTTGCGGACCTCTTCGCTCCTGCGTAAATATCGACACAGTACAGCAGTTGGTGATGAATTCCTTCTTTTTGGAGCCGTGTTAACTCTGTGACCGCACTTATTGACTATACCAGGTTCCCGACCAGAGTGAGTACAATCAGTGAACTCTAAATGCCAGATCTGCAGTGGTCCGCTGTGGTGATAGAACGGCTACGGTGCTCGGCTGCAGACCGAGCTGCTCATCAGTGGGTCACGGGCTTCTTTCAGACCCCGGCGGTCACATTGAGATGGACGCGAAAAGCTAGGGAAACGCGCACTGTGCGATGTAAGGCCAAATTAAGAATATGTGTACCTGCAACGTGGCTTGCGCTGCGGCCCCCTCGAGTGATTCCACGGCCTCTACGCGACGTTCCTGAAGGCCCCGGGGTGCTGCTGGCGCTTGGAATGACCCTTGACGTGGAGGCGCTACTCCCGGTGCCCTCAAACGTCAAGTCTATATAACACGAATCGTTGTCGCTGAACGGCTGGTACCTGGAAAGCGCGACAAGAAAGGCGTGCGTGTTTTCTAAAGAGAAGTATTTGACGTACAGCGGGTGACGAAAGCTTACTGCATCGCCAAGGTCAAGTTATATCCCACCAATTCCCACCAAGGTCAAGTTATATCGGTCGCGAAACTTGGAACGAAAAATGGTCGAAAACTGATTGCCCCCCGATGTCAACGTCTACCGTACGATGGTCGACATTTTGGAGGAGTCCCTCATTCTCACATATATGTTTTGGGATGCAAAACCCCAACAATTATGAAAGTTCGTGGCACTTTGGTATTGATATCGTAACGCGCAAAACGCGCATTCACGCACACATAGAGAAGACGCAAACACAAGCGCTGGACGGCAGCTGATGCTTCGTTGTCTAAAACTCGTTTCATATTGCCATGCGTGCTAGTACCAACAGGCTATCTTCGCCACATGGTTTCGTGTATTGATAACGAATGCTTTGGTTTTAGGGCGACGCTTGTTTGCGAGATAAACGGGGCACACGGGAATAAGTAGTGCGCATGCGCCGATCTCAAGCCTAGGCGAGGAGGGTGGGCGAGCCGTTTCTCGTTTTGTGTAGGACCCAGCCAGGAAGTTGTTGCTTGGCAGCTGTTCCTTTAGGCTGGCTATGCGCGGCCGTGTGATTCCCATTATAGTATGTTTCTTGTGGGCACAAGTTCGCTGAATAAAGAATTTCGCTCAGTTTCATGCTTAACTACATTCTGCCTCTTCTACGTGACAGTATACAGTAACACGAGCACGCGCTCTGACACCAGTGATCTACGATCAAGACCACGAAATATTGCACGGATATGAAATTTTTTGTTAAAATTTCCATATAATATATCATCACAGTCCTCATCACAGTCCAAGGTATCGGCGCGCTTTTTTGTACATTTCTTTATGTTCATGACCATACACCACTATACTCCACTACTGCCATAACGCATGCACTTAATACTCTATATCAGGGGTCTCAAACACGCGGCCCGGGGGCCGCATGCGGCCCGCGAGGCTCTCGGCTGCGGCCCGCGGCCCGCACATCACTGTCTGCGCCCCACGATTTTTTTTATTTTTCTTATAAGCATGTTCGTGAGCAACGCAGGCCTGACTGGTTTAAGGCATTGTCGCCGTGAGGCATCCCATGCGTTCACATTGTTTTGAAACATAACCGTGAAACACAACTCATATTTCCCAACCGGCGCCCAGATTTGAGTCATGTGGGGGATCGGTAGCCACATGCTGGAATCCTGGCACCACATATACTTCAGAAATGAACTGTATATGAGACATGGGAAAGTTTTCTTTCAAATGGCAGCTTTTTCTAGCAAACTGTACAACCCCCCCTCCCCCCTCCCCCCCCCCCCCCCCCCCCGCTCTTACCTCCTTCGCTGCTCCGGCCCTTGCGGGACAAAATTGCGTGACTGCGGCCCGCTGGCTGAGGTGAGTTTGAGACCCCTGCTCTATATGATGCGAGCATTTCAACAATAAAGCACAAATGGCAGTCTAGCGAATGTGTTTGAGTCTTCATTCTGTGTGTTTAGTGCGCTACTTCATCAATATCACAGCTCACTACCTAGCCCATCAGTACATATTCAGCCACTTTGGCTTTAAATTACTTCGCGTTCTTTTCGGAGTTGTGCAAATATTCACGATTAGGTTAATTAAATGTTTCATACTTTTAAAGTTTCAACCTTCAATGAGAAAATTCCTTATGTGAAGACATTTTTAAATAACTACAACTTATTCGAATGCGAATAACTAGAAGCAGCGCGAAAAAACGAACAACAACAAGGAACACACACAACAGGACTAGCGCTGTACTGCCAACTGAATGTTTATTGAAAAGATCACCACTTATAAGCTATGCCACCAAAAACGCCAAAAAAAAATGTAAAAAATGCGCATGCACACCCATGTTCGGGACACCAGTTTTTTGACGTTTGTAAAATCCAAAAAAGAAAGAGAAATAGTGGAAGCTTACTTTATCAATAAAGCTGGAGATAAGTGCGTCAGCGCGGCGTCACTTAGTCTAACTACTCATAAGAGATGTTTTCTTGATAAACACCTGCTAGTACAGCAACACGCATGCCCGCAATCATTGATTGTTTGTGGCGTTTTTTTTGTGACATGGCGATTTTGGTGGCATAGCTATAAGTGGAGAACTTTTCAATAAACATTCAGTTGGCAGTACAGCGCTAGTCGTGTTGTGTGTGTTCCTTGTTGTCGTTCGGTTTTTCGCGCTGCTTCTAGTCATTCGCATCATGAACCGACTCGCCCAAACCCACAAGTTGTTGCTAATACAACTTATTCCCTATCTTTAAATTACGAATTATTATCCACGCCATGTTTCAGCTGATTCAGCTTATTATAATGGCAAGACCAACGCTTCGATCGTAATGTCTGCCTCGAGTCTCGAATAGCGAAAAGGAACGAACATGCGACAATGACGGATGGTTAAAGTATGTGTACACTAGCCCAGTGTATGCTAAAAGATTATTGCAAGAGATTTTCGATTGATATTATGGGCATCATGGAAGAACAGCGCGAAATATGTCACAGTGAAACACACAGGACACGGCGATGTTCTGTCCTCCAAAGTTGCTGTCCTCTGGGTTCCAGTGTCTCGTGTTTGGAGCCCTTCTTCTACAATGATGATAACCTGACTAGCCTACCCAAGAACCCCTCGTATTGATGATTTTGAGCGCTCGCGACAACCCTATTTTTAGGCGCAAATCAACTCATGGACAAACTAACTGAACTTGAACTGATGGCGCAAATGTTAGACGCACGTGTCTTACGTGTTTTCTTCGTCCCTGTCTAACGTTTGCGCCATCAGTTCATGTTCAGCTATGCACCAACTAGCCCGACAGCAAACATTACTAAACTCGCTTACCTCGGAGGAGCCGGCGGGAACATGAACGGTCGCATGGAGTTGAAGATGAAACTGCTGTCGCGTCTCGGCAGAATCGGCGGCGGAATCTTCCGTCCACCTCTGGCCGTGACAGAACTCCCGCGGTCTCGGCCGTGCAGTTTGCGTCGTTCGCGGACCAGGGCTCCGTGCAGGTGGACGTTCTCGTCCTGCAGCGTTCGCAGCTCGTTCCGGAGGCTTAGCCGCCTCTCCGCGAGCGTGTCGGCCAGTGACTCCATCTGGGAGATCATCTTACTCACCTGTGGGCGAAGCAAAGACTAATTAAAAAGCGAACAGTACTTTCCTTTAAAGGGGCCATGAACCGCCTTTTGGCTTAGGTGAAAGAACACATCGTGTAATAATGATGATAATAATAATAATAATAATAATAATAATAATAATAATAATAATAATAATAATAATAATAATAATAATAATAATAATATCGGGTTTTACGTCCCAAAACCACGATATCATTATGAGACGCCGTAGTGGGGGGGCTCCGGAAATTTTCACCATCAGGTGTTCCACTAATATCGCATGATACATGGGCCTCTACCCTTTTGCCTCCACCGCAATGCGACCACCGCAGCCGGAATCCAACCTGTGACCTTCGCGTCAGAAGCCGAGCACCGTAACCACTGATACACTACGGCAGACAGAATACATCCTTCGTATCCTCTTCAGTCCCAGCGACCTCATTTGGGGCCATTGCTTCGAGCAAGCGCAGCTAACTCTGAAGCAAATATTTTTTTACCGTCAACTTGAATTTCTCGCGTGGAGAGCCTTCTTTACGTAAGCTGAATGGGATGGCCCGCCGTGCCAGGCATATGTGACGCACGGCAGGTTTGAAAATGGCGTTCCCCAGCAAACGTAAACTATTTCGTCCACGCTGATTTTTCTGTAGTTTCTTTTTGGCCAGTATGCATGATATCACTACTTAAAGGTCTCCAATGAAGTTGTAACCAGTTTTTATGCATAATCTGTGCCGTAAATTGCAGTCAACAGCTGTTTGACTCAATTAAAATTTAATTACCCCCATTTAATTAGTAAAAAATAAATTTCACCGCTTTTTTCATTGTTCGTTCGAAATAAATTTTTTGCAGATTTCTTGGACGCTCAGGAGAAAAATAAATTGGTGTGAAATAAGTTGACCTAGAATTTCCTTGTTGGAACTGAGGAGGGTATGGCATACACTCGTACAGCTGCGTCAAGTCTTGCAGTCATGCGCGGTAAAGAGTGTTTAGAGGCGGAGAGCGAAGTTGCCATCCCCTTGGTCACCCTCTTTCCATACAGAGGCCTCCGCTCTCGCTCTCTTCGAAGCTGCCGGCGCCTGCTGTTTGACGTAGAAAAGCAGATTGCATGCTATTGGCCAATAAACAACATAACTCAAAGAGGGCGTTCGGATGAGATGCGATTATTACCACGGTGTGTCACCGCGTTTGCTACGCGTACATTTACTGTATATGGCTCCTCTAGCTCCGCGCTCCAAGGTGCGCTAACATTACACAGGGAGCCACACGCGCTCAGGAATCACAACGGGAGAGAGCGATTGCGTTTCATCACGCGCGCTCAAGATAATGACGCGCGCTGATGTAGCTTCTTGCCCCTTTGTCATGCCTCACTGTTTAGCTTCCAGCGCACTCGTCGGAACGAGAGAAGAGAGAAAGCGATTGAAGCGCGCGAGAAATACCTGTAACCATAGGCGTGCGCACGAGGGGGGGCAGGGGGGGGGCCGCCCTCCCCCCTAGTCACCTAAGAGAGGGCCGCAATGTCAGCCCCATACATTGATATAATAGGGAGGGGGGGGGGCGCTGCGCCGAACCTCCCCCCCCCCCCCCCCCGCAGGTCTGGTAATTGGGCGATTACTTGAAAAGTGATGCATGACTCCTTTAATCATACGGAGCGAGGCTTTCGCAGTAAGCGGAATCTTTCGTTGTCGAATAATTGTTCTTCGTGACCACCATATCGATTACTTTGGAGGCGTCTGTAACGACAAAATGACAGCTACAACGACAATAAAGTTGTTTCCATCCATCCAGCTACAACGTCAGTACCAATTTGTTCGAGAATACATCTAGTCAACTTTCCTTCACTCCCGAAGCAAGCGACTTAATAAGCATAAATGCTTCGCCCCGCCGCCGCTTAGCTTAGCCCACTCGAAAAAAAAAAAAAGGATTGAATGCCAAGCACAACGCAATGCATGAAAAGGTCCCACAAAGTTACTACCTGTGAGAGCAGCCTGAATTTTGTGTTCCAGTGAAAGTGCACTTGATGACGGCGTATATCACAGCGAGTGAACAGAAAAAAATTTGGGTATTGCAGAAAAGAGCGCACTCTTGATATATATATATATATATATATATATATATATATATATATATATATATATATATATATATATATATATATATATATATATATATATATATATATATCAGCAGAAAGCCATAAGTACAAACCTAATCACAATATCAAGTCAAATGAGTCTGAGCACGTGCCCACGATTGATTTCAAACCCGGCCAGCTAAATCGTGCTCAAGCCGTGCAAGATAAAAGACTGGGTTGCTCACGCAGCAGTCGCTTGACTTGTGTATCTTTTCAACTAAATCCAAGGCTTTATCTTTCACTTATCAGTGTGGTAGGAAATTCTTCCTTTGCATCCAGATTTTAACGAAAAGCACACTTTTTAAAATTGATGAACAGAAAAATAGTTTACAACGTGCGCGACAACTTCCATAGGAGGCCCCCCATCTGTCCTCTTCCTCCCAATGTTGCCTGCCTTGCATTCGGATTTCGCTAACGAATGAAACGAAGGAGCAGACAGAAAGGCTACTACACCGAGAGTCAGGACACCTCTAACCCGAACAAGAGACCATTCTTTCTTCCTTTTTTTTTTTTAAATTATTTTTCATTTAACTTCTTTCCTTTTCTCGATTTATTTTTTTTCCTTCTTTCGCTCTTCCTTATCATAAAATTACATTTTGGCTTCGGCCCTATTCATTTTTTTTTATTGGTTTAAGCCCGTTATACTTGAGGTACAGGCCGGGGTACGGTCATTTATTTTATTTTTTATTTTTTGCCCCACAATAAAATGTATGTATGTATACACTGAGTAGCGTGACTATGTGGCTGCCCCCTTATAACGACAGCAGTGTACAATGTGCAAGACGAACATCACTGAAACAAGAAAACACACGAAATTGAGGTACAAAAGATCAAAATGTTACATAGTGGTGGTAAACTCTACAACAGTGGATTGAAAAGAATCCTTTGTCTGAAACGGTTTCAGTGAGGGGAAACAGCTCCATAAAAAACGTAAAAGAAGACTGACACAGTGGTAAAAATAAGGCATTATACAGAACTCCACTTCTAGTACCTCGAGGGATAGCTGTAACTTGCCCCAGGTTTTCCTCCCAACTAGCCCAAGCTTCTACATTGGTATCTTCATAAGACGTAGCGCATCATGACAGGGACAAAGAAGAGCGACAACACACACACAGCGCTAGAACACTAGCGCTGCCTGTGTGTTGTCCCTCTTCTCTGTGCCTGTCACGATGCGCTACGACTTATGAATCATGAACCCCAACCAACTAGCCCGGCAACATGCCTTAGTACATTTGTATGAAAGCACACTTGCCTCCAGCAGGGCTTTCCTCAGTTGCGGATAGTCTTCGGGAGGCACGCTGTCCAGGGAGTCCTCGACGGCGACTAGGTGGTCCCTGAGCACTGCCGCGTGCTCCTGGTAAGCGGCCAACGCGCTGCTCGGGCCCCCGCCGATCATCCGGTACGGAATGAGACCAGTGCTGGGGCCGGCCTTCGTGTCGCTTCCCGCCGTGCACAGTGGTGGAGTCCGCAGGGGAAACATCGGCGACGCCGATGGTGGCGGTGACGGTACGAGAGCACCTGTCGTGGCGTCGGCCGGGCTGGATGGCAGCTCGATGGCGCTCATAGTTCGCCGGAGATCAGACTACCTTGGGCAAATTTTGTACGCGTAGATGGAGATCTACGAGCTCGTTCCCTTGAGCGTGGTGATGGCACGCGGCGCGTGCCCACAGCGGAGGAAGAAGAGAACTGGTTAATTGTACATTAGATAATTAGCGCGAAAATTATATAAATATAAGAATGTCGGATTAAAAAACACGTAACTCAGGAAGTGGAATGTTGTGCGAATGTGCAGCCGTACAAGAAAGAGAAGGCGTTAACCTTTGCGGAGCAAGTAGAGGTACTGATTGCGGAATTCACCAAAAAAGTTTTCTAGCGCTATTATTAAGCGTTATTATGCGCTTTTAAATAATAAACATATATATTAAGATTGTGCACGCTTTATTGTTTAGGTGAAACCATTACAGGCGTCGAACATGTTCTTATGGCTGAAGACTATTGTCACGTGGTCGTGACGTGGACGAAGGCAGCAGTCGGCTGCTTCAAGGTGAAACTTTATTTGGCCGAATTGTGGTCGCGAAACGGAAACTGAAATTACAGCCAGCAATACACGCTGTTCACTGTTATCGGCGCACAGAGCGTCGGTCATCGATCAACTGACAAGCGGTCATACGCATCGGCTTTTATACATGTGTCATCGACGATTCCAGGGTTATCGCTAGCGGCCGCGTAAGTTCTAGAACTAACTCTGACGTTCACGTTGAGCACGTCATCTCAACGGAAGGTTCTAAGCCTATGTAGATAGTTGTCAGTCATACTATCCAAACTAACAAGTCCCAGGGCTTCATGTACAACCTTTCTTCACGTTGGCTTGATTAGCTTTACGCACTATCAAACATTCCTAATGGACACACAGCTTCGTATACAAACCTTCTTGAAGTTGGCTTGATTAGCTTCGGAAGCTACCAAACTCTCTCCCCGCGGGTCACGCAGCTTCATGTGCGACCTTTTTTTTATGTTGGCTTTAGGCGCTGCCAAACGTTATTTATGGACGTCACACAGCTACATGTACAACCTTTTTTGACGTCGGCTTGATTGGCTTTAAGCGCTGCCAAATATTTTCCATGGACATCAAACAGCTTCGTGTGCACCCCTTCTCGCCGTTGGCTTGATAGCTTTAAGTACTATAAAATATTCTTGATGTACATCACTCAGCTTAATCTGCATCCTTTATTTGACGTTGCATTGATTAGCTTTAAGCGCTATCAAACATTCTTCATCCACATCAAAGAGCTTCTTGTGCAATATTTCTTGACAGTGGCGAGATAAGACTTAGGTAATCTTTAACAAACATTCTCCATGGACAGCTTCGTGCACAACCTTTCTTCACGTTCGTTTGATTACATTTAAGCCCTATGGAACATTCTACATGGACATCACACAGCTTCATGTACAACCTTTCTTGACGTTGACTTGATTAGCTTCGAGCGCTACCAAACATTCTTCACGATGTTCACACGGGCTTCCTGTACATCCTTCTTGACGTTGGCTTGATTAGCCTTAAGAACTACTAAACAGTATTCATGGATATCACATGGTCTAATGTAAAGTATTTCTTGACGATGGCTTGATTAACTTCAAGCGCTACCAAATATTCTCCATGGACATGGCACAGCTTCGTGTACAACCTTCCTTGACATTGGCTTGATTACCTTTCATCACTATCAAATGTTCTACGTGAACATCACACCGAATTATGTACAGCCTTTCTGGACGTTGGCTTGATTAGCTTTAGGGGCTATCAAACATTTTTCATGGTCATCACACAGCTTCGTGTACAACCTTTCTTGACGTTGGCTTGATTGGCATCAAGCTGTATCAAACATTCTCCATTGACGTCACACAGGTTCCTGTACAACGTTTCTTGACGTTGTACATGAACTTTAGGTGCTACCACACATTCTTCATGAAAGCAGGCAAGCGTTTGACCATGCGAACGATCAGCGTTGTAGTGATACCATATTATGCATATTATCCGATCAGCGTTGTAGTGAACTCGATATTATCCTTTCTTGCGAACGATGAGTGTTGTCACTAGCCCAAGAATGTAAGTGTTATGTATATTGAACTCGATATTATCCCTCCTTGCGAACGATGAGTGTTGTCACCAGCCCAAGAATGTAAGCGTTATGCATATTGAACTCGATATTATCCTTCCTTGCGAACGATGAGTGTTGTCATCAGCCCAAGAATGTAGGCGGCATGCAATTAACTCTATATTATCCTTCCTTGCGAACGATGAGTGTTGTCGTGAGCGCAAGAATGTAAGCGGTATGCACACTGAACTCTATATTCTATTTCCCTGCGAATGATGTTTTGTCATGAGCCCAGAATGTAAGCGGTATGCCTATTGAACTCGATATTATCCTTCCTCGCGAACGATGAATATTGTCATGAGCCCAGAAAGTAAGTGGTATGCATGTTGATATTTTTCTTCCTTCCCAACGATGAATGTTGTCATGAGCGCAAGAATGTAAGCGGTATACATACTGAACTCGATATCCTCCTTCCTTGCGAACGATGAGTATTGTCATGAGCCCAGAATATAAACAGTATGCATATTGAACTCGATATCCTTCTTCCTTGCTAACGATTAGTGTTGTCATCAGCCCAAGAATATAAACGGTTCACATATTGAACTCGATATCCTCTTGCATTTGGAAGGATGAGTTTTGTCGTCATCCCAAGAATGCAAGCGGTAAACATATTGAACTGCATATTCTTCCCTGCGAATGATCTGTTGTCATGAGACCAGAAGGTAAGCGGTGTGCATATTAACTCTGTATTATCCTTCCTTGCGAACGATGAGTGTTGTCACGAGCGCAAGAATGTAAGCGGTATGCACATTGAACTCCATGTTCTCCTTCCCTATCAATGATGTGTTGCCATGAGCCAATAATGTAAGCGGTATGCATATTGAACTCGATATCCTCCTTACTTGCGAACGATGAGTGTTGTCATGAGCGCAAGAATGTAAGTGGTATGTATACTGAACTCGATGTCCGCCTTCCCTGAGAATGTTGTGTTGTCATGAGCCCAGAATGTACGCGGTATTGATGTTGAACTCGATATTATTCTTCCTCGCGAACGATGAGTGTTCTCATGAGCGCAAGAATGTAAGTGGTATGCATATTGAACTCGATATCCTCCTTACTTGCGAACGATGAGTGTTGTCATGAGCGCAAGAATGTAAACAGTATACATATTGAACTCGATATTATCCTTCCTTGCGAACGATGAGTGTTTTCATCAGCCCAAGAATGTAAGCGGCATGCCTATTGAACTCGATATTATCCTTCCTTGCGAATGATGAGTATTGTCATGAGCCCAGAATGTACGCGGTATTGATGATGAACTCGATATTATTCTTCCTCGCGAACGATGAGTGTTCTCATGAGCGCAAGAATGTAAGCGGTATGCACTCCATGTTCTCCTTCCCTATCAATGATGTGTTGCCATGAGCCAAGAATGTAAGCGGTATGCATATTGAACTCGATATCCTCCTTCCTTGCGAACGATGAATGTTGTCATGAGCGCAAGAATGTAAACAGTATACATATTGAACTCGATATTATCCTTCCTTGCGAACGATGAGTGTTGTCATCAGCCCAAGAATGTAAGCGTCATGCCTATTGAACTCGATATTATCCTTCCTTGCGAACGATGAGTATTGTCATGAGCCCAGAATGTAAGCAGTATGCATATTGAACTCGATATCCTCTTGCCTTCGGAAGGATCAGTGTTGTCATCATCCCAGGAATGTAAGCGGTAAACATATTGAACTGCATGGTCTTCTTCCCTGCGAATGATCTGTTGTCATGAGACCAGAAGGCAAGCGGTATGCATATTAACTCTATATTATCCTTGCTTGCGAACGGTGAGTGCTGTCATGAGCGGAAGGATATAAGCGGTATGCACATTGAACTCTATATTCTCCCTCCCTTTCAATGAGATGTTGTCATGAGCCAAGAATGTAAGCGGTATGCATGTTGAACTCGATATCCTCCTTCCTTGCGAAAGATGAGCGTTGTCATCAGCCCAAGAATGTAAGCAGCATGCATATTGAACTGCATGCTGCTGTAAGCGTGGGCACGTACACGGTGTGCCACCCCCTGGCTACGCCACTGGCGCGAAATGACAAAAGTAGCAGCAAGATGGCAAGTTGGGCCAGTTGGTTTACGTTCATATTTGATGACTTTGTCGAAGCGCACCGAGACACACACAAGTAGTAGCATCCAGGAGAGGATGGGATTTTAACCCTGACCTCCTGCGTGGCAGGCGAGTATTCTACCATAGAGCCACGCCGTTGTTTGGAACTTCTTCGCGAAAAGACCCTATACATGCATCATGTCGGGCAAGGAATCACGTTAACGTGTGTAAATAGCGTGGTAGATGATTAAAATAAAAACCAGGCGTTACACAAAATAAAAATTGCGAAGTCTTTGAATGTTTTTTAGCCCATTAAAACGGATTAGCCATAATTTATCATCATCAGCCACAGCATCCATGAATTTTATACATTATTTCTAACAGAAGCGTAGTGGGTACTTCGCGTCTCGGTAGAATGACCATTATTGTGATAGTGGGTGTTTCCCCACTCACAACAAGTATATGATGATTTAAGGCGCAGTATGTACCTTGCAAATGTACTTGTATTAGCTGCCCCAAAATGGTCTAAAACGAGCTCCTGAAAGGCCGCTCTTCTGGCTTTCTCTAGCACTACGCTGTGTGTTCCGCGCAGGCCTGGTGTTCATCAATGTAGGAGTCACTGTGCGATTTGAACACATGCAGTTTAAATGTTGTTCACGAGTTTTTTTACGTTAGGGCTGTGTACTCTTCGTGCCTTCCCCATCGACTGCAAGTGTGCCGGACGATCGACGTCGCTGCACTAAGTTAAAGCCTGCGTCTGGCCATTTGGCTCACCAGTATGGAACTCAAGCTGTAATGCTGCGTAGCGGCTTGTTTGCAGCAAAGTTCCTGATTAATATGCTTAGCTTCTCGTTAGACATTTCGTTGCCCCCCACTTTCTGCTCCAAGATACGATGCAATGACTAAGTCACGAGAACAGGGCTGTGTATTCGTGGTACCAAATTCCCGGCAATTTCATTGGATACTCTCGCCATTTTTAAACACAGAATAGAACATTCACGTCTTCGTGGTACAAAATATAATCTAGGTTTTTCAATTCTCGCCATTACCATATTATAACGCAATGACTTGACTGAACCTTACGTCCAGACGCTTGTGTCTTAGGTCCAAAACTGCAATTTCAGGCGCGTTTAAGGTTATCGTGTGAGCGACCCTTACGAAACTATTGGGACGCGTGCAGACTGCGTCCATCCACGTCAATGTCGTGCTGGACACCCATGCAGTTTATGTGCGTTGTACGCAACTGTCTCATAGGCATACTCTGTGGTATTCGTCAAAGGCGCTGTGTTATCGACAGTGTTCATTGCACATAATGATTGTATTGTACAGCGTCCAGAATGCAGCCAGGTTGTTTGGGGCGAAAATCTTCGGTCGTTCTCGCGAATGGCTCGGCTGGTCCCCAACACCTGACATCAGTTGTACAGGTTTGCGCCGTTGGGATCACCGGGCGGTTGCTGCTGTACCGACGTAGGAGTTCCAGAAGGCGTCGACTCCTGGGGTGGTCCTACATCGGACTCCGTGAGTGTGGTGCTCGGCGTGGCTGCAACAGGCGTACTCAAGCCGTCATTACTTTCGCCGCTGGTTGTCGGTGCCCTCGGAGGCCGGCGTGCTCTCGACCTCTTCGCGGATCCACGGCCCCTTTTTGGGGCGTTGCCGGTCCGCCTCAAGCCTGCGAAGTGTGCATGTGCAGATGTGACGCAGAGAGCAAGGAGCTTGAATCCAAACAATAAATGCGATATACTGCCTTGTATCTGCCAGGTACAACTTAGACTAAATGGAAGCACATTCAGTCTGAGCCATAAACGATCCCCTGCGGGAAGGTCTAGCTAATGAAGGTTAGGTGAGTGTTTCGCCCTTCGCCACACTAAATTAGGCATCTGTACCAAACGTTATTACCACTTTCTCCAGGTGGAATAATCAATGCAACTACCCTTTTATACAAAGGTATCTACAGGGGCGAAGGCAGAAATATTTTTCGGGGGTAGGCGTTCAACCACCGCCTATATATGCGTTGGTGCATATGTTCGTATGTGTACGTTTATATATATATATATATATATATATATATATATACATGCAAAATTGAAAAACTTAGAGAGCAGCATGTTGGGCAAGTTAGTACTTAACAACTTCAGTACGACTGCCAACGACAAAAACACGGACAACAAACAAAAAACACTCAGCGCAAACGTTCAACTAAATGTATTGTGCCACTGGGTCTGTTTATACACTGCCGCAATGTACTAAGGGGGGGGGGGGGGGTCAAACGTTCCCAGGCCATAGGAATACATGGGAGAGTGGCCTGGCAACTTTTGACCAGCCCTGTACCTTACGCATGCGAGCACATGGACGCAATAAGGACTGCACATGCGTGTACATTGAATAAAACAAACAGTTACGAGTTGCAAGATGCCGCCCCCAAGAAGACAAGGTCTTTGTCGGAGGGGGGCTGGTGATGGCGAACTAACGCACTTATCTACTAAGTTCACAATAGCCTGGACCTCTGTCACTTCGCGAATCAGCTGCATTCTGCCAAGGGAAACAATCGTGCGATGACTAAAGTCAGGTAGACCGCCACAATCTCGACAGTGTATCGTCAAACTTGTTCTCTCACTCCCCCCCCCCCCCCCTCCCCCCCCGCTTCCCCCCCTCCCCCCCGCCAGCGGTTTTATGTGGGGTACCTGAGAGGAATACGCGGTTCTCTACTCCAGCTGTCATTGTGAGTGTAACCTTTCGTACATGCTTCATGAATAATATTTCTGTTGCTCTTAGCAATGGCTAAATTCCCGTTTATTATTTTGTCTTGCTGTATGTTTCCTTTTCAATGCTGCTGTAAGTGCATGTATTGAGCATTCTTGCCATGTTGCTGCTTGTGTTTCACGGGGAAGTGGGAATAGTCAAGCTGCACTTGTGCAGCTTTCATCCTACTGTCTTCGTTCTTTGTGTGCGTTATGTATCTGTGATAATAATCAATTCAAAATTCAATTTAAAAATTCACCTGTCATTGTACCAGTCGCGTTGCTTCCACCACGCCAATTTCGAGGAAACCCGCGCCCTCTTCTGCCAGTTGCAGAGGGACCGGGACCGCTTCCCACGCTGGCGACTAATCTGCTCGAAGAAGAGCTGCCCGGAATGCTGTCGTTCGTCAAGTCAATCAGGGAGGATTCGCTATCGTTTAATGCTCGGTACCTGCATACCGCGAGATAAAGAAAAGAAGTGAGCTCAAATTAAACTTACAGACCAGTTTTCAATGAAGCGATAGATATAGCGCCAAACTACGCGAGTGTGGGTGCTAATGAATGTGGTCCTGAAACCGCATCCAAGTTTTTTACGTGATAAATATAAAACAAGCAACTAGCAACAGGAAGCTAGTTGAAAGAGGCAGGGGCGGCGCCAGGATTTTTCTACTGGGGGCAGGCACCCACGATAAGCGAGTTACTTCAGGGGGGGTTGGGAGGCGGGCAATTTGTACGTTGTGTTTTGACTATGTTTGCTCTTGGGGGGGGGGGGGGGGGGCTCCAGCCCCCTGTACCCCCCTGCTGGCGCCGCCCCTGGAAGGAGGATGAAGCGCACACCAGCGAGATATCGTATGTTTAGCGTTTTTCCACGTGTGAGAATGTCTCACCGTTTACGTGAACCGGAAAGTGAGCACACGTTACATTCTTGCTCTTCTGCAACTTTGGCTGAAAAACATGAGACGAACGCCATTCGCAAATAGCTGGCCGAGTCAGACACAGCAAACGGCAGGCAACGTTTGTGTCGCTGAGCCATCGCTTTCTGTCGCGAAGCGAAACGCGCACCGAACCGTACTACTCTCACGCGGGTGTACACTTGCAGAAAGGAGCTCAGACCCCGCGTAGCTCCCGCTTAGTTGTAAAGAAAATGTTACCTGCGAGTATAGTATAGAGTGCTGCTGTAGCTGGTAATACGTGCCCTGAGAACTTGCATGATCGGCTGAGTAAGAGAATCTTCTGAATATCATAGACATTTTACGTCGGGCAGCTTTTAAAAAACAGACAAACAACACACGTGCAATGCATAACTCGGGCTGACAAGATATCGCATCAAGTGATTTGGCTTTTACGAAGTTTTTAGAGGCCACGTAGAGGGAAGCACGTGTTTGAGATCTGCTCCGCTAGGTGTCGCAAAGACCCCTGCATCTCACAAGGAAAACAGTGTGCTCTTTCAGTGAACTCAATAAATTATTTTCGAATAAATATTGTGACAGTTACTTCGTCCAATATCATATGTGTCCAGTATAACACTTAACTTGAACCAGAAGCCAATAGGTTTCGTACCAGTGTCATTTTTAAAACGCCTTTCTTTTGTGAATGCTCGGGAAACAGGAAGTGAATATTTGACAGGAAGTGCTTGAAAGAAAAGAGTGTAGCTCGTCGCTCGTGCCTCTGAATAAAAAAAAATACAAAAAAAAACATCCAGTCAGCTCCACTTCGCGACACTGCTGAAACAGCGAAGCTTATGCTCATCCTTCATTACGCTATACAGTCGAACCCACTTATAACATTAATGAAGTGCCAAGAAAATTTCATTGTTATAACCGATAATTGCTAAAAGCGGGTTCCACAATAAAAAAAAATAAAGGGGACGGCAGGATGTTGCGAGAAAGCTTTAATATGGGGTGGGATACGCCAACAAACATCGGTGATAAGGATCACAAAGCTGCCGATTTTGCGGACACGCCTGAAAATTCGGGCACTTTCACGGGACCGCCATAAGCCCTGTAGAGCCAATTTATGACAACGCCTGAAGTTCCGGACGCTGAAACTCTACCAACTGTCAACCTTTTACTCAAATTGCATGTCCGAAATTGCATTATCAGAAGCCACCGCCACTTCCACGCAGCAGCGGATTTGAAAAGTCAGCTTTGCCGCAGTGCCGCTGCGCTATGCGGTGAAGCGTAATGCAACTCCGAAGGGGCACTGGGGGGACGTTGGGGTTCAGGACTAGTTTCAGCAGCTTGAATTTCTTGTTTTCTTTCTTTTCGAGGATTTCGGGTTTCATTTCCTTTCGGAACGAACACCCAGCAGCCATAATCCATTGTTATAATCGATAAGAACGCATTCGGGCATTGCTGTCAATGGGTTATTTCACCATACGAAAGTTGACGGTGCAGCAGCTTCTCATTGTTATAACCGATATATTGTTGAAACCGGTATCGCTATAAGGGAGTCCGACTGAAGCAAAACTGTGATTCGGCCTAGTTGGAACATATTCATCTTGAAAAACTTGCGCAGGCACACGGGGACACTGTCCGACTGTTCGTTGGCGCTTAGCTTCGGCCTCTCTTGGGCGAACATCGCGATTGGCTCGGCGACGACATGGCCGTTCCCGCGTCAACTCTCGCTGACCCTCACGTCGGGCAGTTTCTTCTTCGGGAGAACGAGAAATGTTCGCCATCTTAAAAGCGCAAGCTCCTGAACACTCACCCTGACATGCTTAAACTCCACTGCACCTCGCCATCACCCCTTCATGGCGCGTTACTCGAAGGTTCACCCCTCGACATCCTCCGCCCTCGCCTCTGCCAGCACACCTTCCACATTATGACAACTTGGCAGCGCAAACAAATGGGACGAAGTAAGAAGGCACACAAACAAGCGCAGTGTTTGTGTACCTGCGCTGGTTTGTGTACCTTATTACTTTGTCCCGTTTGTTTGCGCTGCCAAGTTGTCATAACGAATCTATGCCAACTAGCCCGCCTATCAACTCTTCCGCCTTCGACATTCCCCACCCTCGCCCTCGCAGCACGCTCACGGCTCTCTCAGCACGGCGCAGCTTTCCCCTTCCTGCCAAGGCTGACTCTCGCCATAACACGAGGCCACGTGATCAGTTCTAGGCCAACCCCGGACATGAAAGCGTCGATTAAGGACAGCTTCGCTGTTAAAATGGATGCTTGTTGCTTTACCTTGTAAGCAATGGCTGACAAAACATCGCCCTCGCGGGGCTATAGAGGGTGACACTGTCGCGCCTGGGAAGGAGAGGAGGAGGTGGTAGAGGAGGGAGAGGAGGCGGGATTGGTATGCCTTTCCCTCCGTGCAAGACAGGGCCGCCACGACCCCGGCCCTGGAACTTGCGTCGCTCGTTAGCCAGCGCCCCCCTGGAGGTTGGCGTTCTCGTCCTGCAGCGTGCGCAGCTCGTTCCTGAGGTTGAGCCGCTTCTCGCTCAGCGAGTCGGCGACCACTTCCATCTGAGATATCATGTTGCTCACCTGCATGATTGGTTCCCCGCCCCAGTGGTCTAATGGTTATGGTGCTCGACTGCTGACCCGCAGGTCGCGGGATCGAATCCCGGCCGCGGCGACTGCATTTTCGATGGAGGCGAAAATGCTCGAGGCCTGTGTACTTAGATTTAGGGGCGCGTTAAAAAACACCAGGTGGTCCAAATTTCCGGAGCCCTCCACTACCGCGTCTCTCATAGTCATATCGTGGTTTTGGGACGTTAGACCCCAGCAATTATTATTACGCATGATTAGTTAGGCAATGCTTTATATCCTCCTCAGCGGCGGAGGCTACGTTTGTGTTCGCAACTTGTTTACGACAGTTGTGTCAACTTGTGGCCGAAGAAGAGCAAAATACCTCCCTCATTAGACTAATTGAGCTTTCCGTAGTCGATATGCTCTTGGCTTAACCTCACTGTGCTGCGTATGACTGTCCCCAGCCACCCTGGTGAAGGCAAGGCGATGTTCGACGTGTCGTTCGACGTTCCGCGTTCCAGAACCAACGTCAAAAGCACTATTGCTGTACTTTCATCGACTTGAATGCATCCAAAAATGAATCGCGCGCACATTTGTAGGCTATGATTTATTGCAACAGGGTGGCCACTTGGGCTGGTTGGTATTGCATTCTAAACGTAAAATCAAATTTTTGTGCACAGAACGTCTCAGAAAAGAAGTCAGATAGGACAGTGTTCTTTGCACTATCTGACTTCTTCTCTCAAATGTTCTGCGAACAAAGAAAGGATTTTCCTTTTAGAATGATTTCATTATTTTTATGTCAAAATGGAAAATGACTGACTGCAGAAGGATAAAGTATCCAACTACATGCTAATTACCACGAATTACTAAAGCTCGCAAAAAGCAACTCATTACTTGATTTACTTTCTTGGACTGTAATATTGAGTGCCTTAGAACTATGGTATGTGAATTTGACTCATTCGTAAACAGTGCTTCATAATTTGCGCCTGAAGGGGACATGGGGTCATTCCTTTAGAACTTACCTATTTCATAGGGCTGCAGTTATGCCACAATTTATCCGATTTTAAGGTGGTTTTCGGCAATAGATTCAGGAATGATTAAAACTTCACCTTTCCCCAGTTTTTGATGTGCGACGCCGAAAACAAAAAGTAATAAATGAGAAATAATGAAAATCCCAACATTTAGCGAAATTTCGTACAAGAGGGACTATATACTGCTGATGTTAGAACAGCTTGACGTTTCACCAAAGGAAGGGCGCAATGTTGCTCCACATATTGACTTAATGTGGAGCGGGGCGCAAAGTCTGCCTCTTACATTGACGTAATAGGGAGGGGGGGCGCTGCGACTAACCTTCGCCCCCCCCCCCCCCCTGAAATGGAGTACTGCGCACGCCTATGATTACTACTACTACACTACAGTTACGGGCAACACTTAATGGCCCCTTTGCTTTCCACGGCCTAATTTTCTGTTGGGGGGCGTCTTACAAAGAAATCAGCCCCTCGGAAAATATCCCTTTTTTGCGTTCAGGCATTGTCAGTGTTGTAAAAAAATAAGCTTCTTGTGATTTTGATACCTTAGTCTGTACCTATTTTTTGTCGATGACGTAAAGAGGTTTTATATATAAAGCCTTCTACCTTTCCGAATGGACATTCGTTGCTTTGAAGAACGTCTTCTTCTTTGTGTCTTCGTTTGTATCCAACTAGTTCTCGTCTCTTGTTAGCCTATCAGGAATGTGTTCTGCCTAACTCCTTGCAACCCGTTGTGTTACTGAATCACTGGGTAGCTAAAACGTGCACTCACCTGGAGCAGCGCCATCTTCAGCTGCCGGTATTCTTCGGGCGGCACGGAGTCCAGGGTATTCTCAGTGGCCACAAGGCCCTCCCTTAACAAAGACAGGTGCTCCTGGAACTCGGCGAGCGAAGAGCTGGATTTTACCGGTGTCGCCAGGGCCCTCTGGCTACCGCTGCTAGGCACTGTGGAGGTGGCTGCGTCCGTATATCTGCTGGTTGCGGCTGGAACTTCAGCGGGTGCTACCGTAACCGTCGGCAGTTGCGTTGGTTCTGGTGTCGTCTCCGCTGCTGACGTAGGCGCTGCCGCACCATCCCGCTGTTCTGAGCTGCTCATGGTCCTCAAAATTAGGTTGTCTAGGCCGAATTTTGTAAGGTATGCCGCACTGTCTTCTTATTTCCCCAGGCAATGCCACTTGCCCACTACAAAAAAATAATGTACAGATGTAGACTTATAGAGCCTTGAAAATGGTGGTTGGAGGATTCGCCAAAATCGTTATATTTTCGCAAGCATCCTTCAAATATCAAGAATGAAATTTTACCTACGATGAAATGTATTAGGACAGAAAAATTCGAAAATATGAAATTACGAAGATAAATTTATTTGACGGCTTCTTGCAAACGTGGCCCGAGCTCGCTCGAGAAATAGGCCATGAATGTGGCTGTCACCGTGCAGCTTCCATTAATTTTAATTTTTTTCCTCTTGTTGTAATTGATATCACATAACATTATACAGGGTGTTTTTTAAGTAGTACAGGTTTTTTTTTTTTATAAAAATCCTATGACAGTCCGGCTCCTGTCGTTTTCGCACATAAACTCCATGTCGAGGCGGAAATACTTTGCCGCAGTTAACATGACACTGTCGCGACTAATTAACAAAAAGTTGTTTATTACCTTTTTGATTATTAACTTGAGAGCAGGCGTTTATATTGCAAAGTTGTAGTGCGCGCCAATTTATGGCATACCTTTTTTTTTTTTTTTTAGAAATCGAAACATTTGCGCGTAGTTCGAGATATTCATCATCGAACTTGACGGACGAAATCGAAACAGATCGCGCAAGGCGCGCACGGAGCGCGGCAGTTCTGCTATGTCAGACCGGAACTACCCGTACATGGGAGTGACAAAATTCGAACGACGGCGCTGCGCGGCCGTATGTTTTCGTGAAAAGCTGCAAGGCATCTCGCTTGAGCCTGCGCATTGCCTTACTTTGCGCGTAATATTTCGTGCTTATCGGTTTCAGTAGAATTGTGCACAGGAAAACCTGAATAGCAACCTTTTTTTTTTTTTTTTGTCTGGGAAGCATAAAACTCTGGGGCGGTCACTGCGGCGCTTCTTCTTGCAGACTGCTGAAGTATTTTAACGCCCCTCTTTATAGTTTAAGAAACAGATATTGTGGGCACAACCCATCGCACGCAAACATTAAGCTCGCTGCTAGTGTATTTCAGAATGTTCGCCGATTTTTCTGACCAGATCTTGCTTTAGCGCGCCTTCATTCAAATTTCGTCACTTCTCTTTCACGTGTCATGGTTGTGTTCCGCCGCGCTTTGTGCGCGCCTTGTGCGATCAGTTTCGATTTTGCCCATCAAGTTTGGTGGTGAATATCTCGAACTACGTGCAACTTTATCGATTTCTAAAAAAAAACAGGTATGCCATAAACTGGCACGCTCTACAACTTTGTAATATAAACACCTGCCCTGAAGTCAATAATTAAGAAGTTGATTAACGCATTCTTGTTGATTAGTCGCAACAGTGTCATGTCAACTGTTGGCAAAGTATTCCCGCCTCGATGTGGAGCTCCAGTGCGAAAACGACAGGAGCTTTATAAAAATCTGTATTGCTTAAAAAAAACACACTGTATATTTTAAAGACTTCCTTAAAATTTTCAGGTTCTTGTCCAATCCCGTGGCGTGGATGTGTGCCACAAGTTCGAGGTTGTCTCTACTTTTCGCATGCACACCCAATGCGCTCGAGTGTGTATGAGCCGAATACTCCTGCTATCCTTTAATTATGTTATAGTGCACAATTACTCAATTCCGCATAACGCACGTCTATTCAACGCAATTAACTGATTGGAAAAAGCATACATAATTATCCTCCTGCAAGGTGCAATACGTCACCTGACTATTGAAACTTCGAATCATATATAGGATACTGAGCGCTCCACTTCCAAATTATACGCAGACTCCAACCTTCCATGTTTGTGGTGTATCAGAGAGATGGGCAACACTAGTCCCTAGATGAAAATCAAGCAGTGGACAAGCGATGTTAAGAAGTGGTCAAGCATTAGTCAAGCAGTGATCGAGCAGATGTTCAGTGACGGTCAGTAGTGGACAACGGAGATAAAGGATTGTCATAATGCTTAAGCATACACCGAAAATTCACCAGCAGGAGAGGTTCTGCCAATTTTTTTTATGCGTACGGAAGAAATAGTATTATGGAGTTGTCAATTCAGACAGGAAGTTGCTACAAATCTGATTTTATTTTTTTCTATAACCGTTGTTTCACACGTGGCGCATAATCAGCTAGGAGAATCAGCTCAAAACACGCGGACACCGTGGCATGAAAATGGAGCAGACCAGATGTATGCGTTAACTTCAAAACCTCGTGATTGATCATATTTACTGGTTTCATCTGCTTTACAGGCACAGGTAAACCAACACTATACCTAGGCGTTATACAAGATTTGTTTTTTGATCAGGCATAATAAATCATTGTGAAAATTACAGCATTACAGCAATTACAGCAAATTTGTGGGTGTGCAGACCTAAATGTCACGCAAAGCAGCATTTAAATAGTTACGACGGTGATGCGCAAGCTCTGGTATCCCAAGGGTCTAGTGGATAAGCGTTGGTAGTCTAGCTTGGTTTCGTTGATTCAGAATCATTGAGCTTCTTTTGGTAAGACGGTTACACCGTCATTGCTGTCTATTTTACTGCAGCCAGTTCCTCCTAAGTGTTTTTGTTAGATCTAGCTTCTCATTCGATCGAATGTACGGCAAGTAATTATTTCATATATGGCTTGCTGTAGCAAAAAAATCTGGCTCCTACCCACTAGGTTGGCCACTCTGTAACTCTGTAGTTTATAAGGTAATAGCATCTTTTTTTCCCAGTGTGGCTCTGTGTTAAAATACTCCCTCTCAGATTTCTTTCATTAGACTGATTTTTCATCTCCTTTGTAACACAACCCATTTCATCACTAATACCTCGTAGTGGGATTCATCGATCCCTGCAAGTCAAATTAGAAAAAACACCCCGAGCTGGCGCGAGCAACTTTCCAGTGCGCGCTGATGGAATCGTCACCGCTTCCTTTGCGGTCGCTGGCCCGACTCCGGATATCGGCGATGAGCACTTCGGAGGCTCCGGCGATGGACCAGCCGTGCACCAGCCAGTCACCGCTGCGCATGAGGCCCGTGTTGAAGCCGCCGCCCACTGCACTGGCGGCGTTCCAGGAACACGTGCTTGTGCTCAGGCAGCACCTGGTGGGCGCCGAGCAGTCGCTGGACACCACCGATCCCGAGGAATTCCGGTTGCTGAAGAAGGCACTGATACAGGTGAGTTTGAGTTGGTCCATTCTAAAAGACAGGGCGGGCAAACACGGACGCAAGAAAGAAGTCAAAAACACCACAAACACCGACTAACTGAAGATGCGCACAAAGAGGGAAAGGAAAAGAAGGCACGAAAACTTATCTGCGCATGCCCATAAGCTCGTAAGCTCGAAAAACGTCGGTGTGCACTCACTGGCGAGAATATGGCACCATCTCGTGGGCAGTGCGAACAGTTTTCTGCGGCGCTGCCGCCGCTCAAAGACGCTGGCATGAGCTTGAGCTGAGCTTAAAGATCATATTCACTGAAAGAACCTTTTTTTCTGGGCTCGCTCCTAGAAGAGTATTCCTGCTTTCACTGCTCCAATACTTTCAGTAAGCACTCTAACCCGGAATCGGACAAAGTTGAACTAACTGCTGGCGTTACGCAGACGGTGTAACGGTTCGTCCAAGAAGAAGTAAATGCGTGGAAGTTCGTGTGGTGCGCAAATGCCCGGCAGAGAAGTATAACCTACGGGGAGAGCAACCTCGCACGGATCGTCTGCTGAAGCCTGCCGCACCACCCCGCCAGGCTCCCCCGAAAGCAAATGATATCGTTTTGCAGGTCATGGTGAAAGCGAAACATTAATAGAACTGTCTTTGGACCAAAGTTCCAAATGCGAGTCATCTCTAGTACGAATATATGCTGTGAAGAGAGGAAATTTCAACTGCCACCGGTGCAAATAGTAAGCACTGTTGCGAGCGGCTTCACTGCGCGCTTGATTTTTCCGTTTTGTGCGTGCCACGTCAAAGTGTGTGCATACGCCTAATCTCTCTCGCAAGTACTGGAACAGTTGAGAAGCTTAATCACAGGCCATGGCCCATAACGCCTTGTCTTCGCAGGTAAGCAAGATGATCTCGCAGATGGAGGCCGTCGCTGACGTGCTCGAGCAAAAGCGAGTCAACTTGAGGAACGAGGTGCGCACCTTGCAAGACGAGAACGCCCAGCTCCAGAAGGCATTGCTGCGCGAGCGCCGCAAGGCGATGAACAAGAACGCGAATTGTTCTCCGCTGCGAGTGCTGCGGAAGGCGACGTCTCCGCCGCCCCCCTTACCCTCTTGAGACCGGCGTCGACTACGACTCGCTGCGACAGTTCCTGTTCACGCCGACGCTTCTCAGGTAACGATAACATTAATAATAATAATAATAATAATAATAATAATAATAATAATAATAATAATAACAATAATAATAATAATAATAATAACATTAATAATAGTGAATAACTATGTTTGTACGTCCCAAAACCACGATATGATTATGAGGGACGCCATAGCGGATGGCTTCGGAAATTTTTACCACCTGGCGTTCTTTAACGTGCACCGAAATCTTGCACCCAAATACAGTGAGGCCAGGAACGAAAACCACAGAAGCCACGCCACGACTTTCGCTGGAACGCAAAGCAAGAGAGCGTGACGAACTGTCTAACCGGGGGTTGGCAGCCAAGTTGCGTGAAGCTGACATGGCGGGGGGCTGCACGAAAAATCAGAGGGAGGAAGAGGGGCGATCTTCCAGGCAAATAAAAAAATTGACGAATTGACAATGATGTACAAAACTGGAACAGAAATCATGTTTATTTCCAGCACGCATACAACAAGCGTGCAAGTTATCAACATAGGATCACGGGGGAAAAAAAATTACACCATCTCCCGCTAAAGGGAACCATGTGTAGATGTGAAGCAGCGGGCACTAACGCTTACACCGGCGGCGGCGTTGATGCTGGCGCTCATCGCAGCGTTGCGCAGGAGAGAAAACTGGGGAGGCGCAAAGCACGCAGTGATGGAGCGGTGTTTTCTACTGGAACATGCCAATCGCTGCTAATGGGCAATGAGAGAAAGAAGACTCCGACTGGACACAGAGACCCGCAGTCCGCTTTTAGTTAACGCGCACGCTGCGAATTTTTATTGTTCAACAACGCACAGGAGAAATCTCCCACCGGCACCACCTTGCAGGTCAAGATCCACTGCCATATATACGGAGTGGCCAGTGAACGGTTGTGCAGCGCGAGCAGTCGGTTTTTTCAATCAAGAAACTCGCTAGCAGACGCTGCCTGCGTCGGCGTCGCGAGGCGAGAGAGGGGGGGGGGGAGCGTAGGAGAGGAGAGAGAGGGGGGGACGCGCATGCGCAGTGGGAGTGTGGACGCCGCGGGCAGGGATGCCTAGAGGAGAGAGGGGGGGAGCGTAGGAGAGGAGAGAGAGGGGGGACGCGCATGCGCAGTGGGAGTGTGGACGCCGCGGGCAGGGATGCCTAGAGGAGAGAGGGGGAGAGCACAGGAGGGGAGAGAGGAGGGGAGGCGCATGCGCAGTGAGGGTGTGGTTGCCGCTGGGGAGGCACTAGAGGAAAGAGAGGGGGAGAGGAGGTTTTTATTTTTATTTTTTTAAAGGGTTTGCGCATGCGCAGTAAGGGAGGCCACGCGGCACACCACCACCACCACCACCGGATTAAGCTTCGCCATAAGATGCTTCACATCTAAAACACTTTCAATGCGACTTTTGGTGCGGATAATCTTTAGCCAATTCGCAAATGTCTACATCAAGGTTTCTCACCGACAGGCGCATAAAGTCGGGGAGGAGTTCGGGGTTGCTGTTCGGTGGACATGAAAAGGCGCCAGAACTCGCGCCAAAAGTAGCCAAAGTAGCCATGTCACTTGATATTATCGACAAATTTCTAGCCAAATAGAACAGAAGCGGTATTATCAACAGTCTTTACTATTGATGAATAAATAAAACCATTTTAATAAGTAAAACCACAAGTTTAAAAAAGAGCCATTGCTCCCACTGGAAATTTTCGCCGCCAACGGGGTCCAAAAGTAGCCAATTTGGCGCAAGGTAGCCACCAACGGCAACCCTGGAGGAGTTGATCACTTAGTCTGGATGTGTTTATAGGCTAGTCAGGGGGTGTGGGTGTATTCTGACGTCGTACCGGGGACCGCATATTACCGCCCTGCTGGCCGCATGCGGCCCGCAGACCGCAGGTTGCCGACTCCTATGCCAAAGAAACTGAAACAAACGTGGATAGTCCAGAAGATCACATAGCAGTTATCAAAAAGTAGCCCAGGTGATTCAAAAAACGGTTGTGTAAGCTATGAAAAAGCTACGCCCATAACCATTGGTTCATGATGCAATATCACTGTATACTGTAATGTTAGCTTCAATCGTTGGCATCTTTTTTTTTTACACTCAATCTGTTGCTTTAATAGGCGCGATGGTGCTGGTTCTTAGATTTTGTTGCGCGTTGACGAACCCCAGGTCATCACAATTTCCGGAGGCCTCCCCTATGGCGCGCCTCATATTGAATTCTTCCTTTAACTCGCAAATTATTAATCTTATTATTATTATTATTATTATTAGTAGTAGTAGTAGTAGTAGTAGTAGTAGTAATAGTAGTAGTAGTAGTAGTAGTAGTAGTAGTAATTGCTGTGCATGCGCCCTTGGAGTCCTTTTCGTTGCTATAATTCGTCGCAAACGCCAACTGTTCAAACCACTCTAGGAACTTTAATGTTCTCCGGAATTAAATCCCTGCAGAACCACGGCACATGATTATGTCGATTTCCATAAATGCTCTACAGATTCCCACCGCCGGAAGATAACGATTCACTGGTGGATTTCCTGTTTGATGGGCCGGACAGCAGCACCTCTACGTCTAAGGTCAACACTGTCTGCGGTGCCAGTCCTGGACCTTCGGGAAGGACCAGAAGAGGGCGTGGCGTTTCGCCGACAGGCCGGAGTAGCAGCAGCGTCGCAGGTAAGAGGTCTAAGCCTGAGCAGCTCCAATTGTATTCCCATAAGCTTACATGGTTCAACTTAAATTGAGGACGACGCAGCGAGCGATGGAAAGGAAAATGATAGGTGTAACCTTAAGAGACAGGAAGAGAGCAGAGTGGGTCAGGGAACAAACGGGGGTTAAGTATAACATAGTTGAAATCAAGAAGTAGAAATGGACATGGGCCGTGCACGTAGCACGTCGGCAGGATAACCGCTGGTCATTAAGGGTAACTTAGTGGATTCCAAGAGATGGCAAACGCGTGAGGGGGGAGACAGAAAATTACGTGGGCAGATGAGATTAAGAAGTTTGCAGGTATAACGTGGCAGCAGAAAGCACAAGACCGGGTTGATTGGCGGAACATGGGAGAGGCCTTTGCCCTGCAGTGGGCGTAGTCCGGCTGATGATGATGATGATGATGATGATGATGATGATGATGAAGCTTACCTACGTAAGTAGTACTGTGGTCCAACTGCTTACCTAACCCAAGGAACAACATAGTAGTACTGTAAATACGACAGCTGAAACGACTTAGCGGCCTGCGGCGTTTCGTTTTGAAACAGGGGGGGTATTGGTTCGATCCACGGCCGTGTTCCTAAGCTTAGGCGCACGTTGAACACCTGGGAGTAATATTTCTAAGTGCAATGCACTTATAGACCGAAGGTGAACGGCGTCCATCCGTGGTCACGCACTTTCAAGCGAAACAGCCTCCGAGCTACGACGCTAACACGAGGGATAGCGCCCCCCATAGATTTTCTCACAATAATACCTAGAGGGGAACCTGGTGGCACCGTCTATGCCAATTTCGTAAGGGGCTCCATTGCAATGATGGGAATGACGATATATGTGTCTGCGAGGCTTGTGTTGGCTGGCGTTGAGCGAGGCTTCGGCTAAAGAGCGTATACGACTGCGCAAATAAACCTTCTCTTAAACAAAACGTTTATAAGCGGATCTCATTCAGGCGTATTATATTCTAGAATAAAAGTCCACTCACCTGTACGGCATAACCAAAAGGTGAAAAAAAAAAGAAACGGACAACAAACTGTAGCAGAGCCAACGCTGGCTTTGTTGTCTGCCTTCCAACTTTAGCGGCCATTCGTTACTTTTTACGCTTCGTAAAATTGTACATCGACGCAGAAGTTCCCAAAGTTACATAGTCGTTTCTCTGCAGTGATAAAAAGATATAGCTTACTAAGTGCTCCTTCAGTAAGAAATCAACCATTTTGACGCAAGGAACGCGTTGAAGCCAGACGCATCTTCGAGGTGTCCGCACTCTTCGTGAACGATGCAAATTCGTGTCAAGTCCGAATATCACATATCCCAGCATTCCCATGCGTCCAACAGCTCGCAGCGCTAGCTTTACCCTCTAGGTATGTGCAGGAAACTCTATGAGCGTCACGATCCCATCATCGTGAAGTTTCTGAAGGTATCACCACTAGGGGTGATGCCACACGGCAGTCAACTGGAAGGCGCCAGCTGGCGAACGGTCTTTCGCACCATGTACGCCGATGAGCAGGCTCGCCGATAAACGGCAGTGTCGACGAAGCGCGGATCCCGACGTCAGGGCTAAGCCAGCAGAGAAAGAACGACAACGTTGGTTACTGAACCCTAATATAGGAGAACAGGACACAGTAGCCAAACCGCAACAGCGTAAGGAAAATGCCAAGGTGACAGCCAAAGAAACACAGGCGAGCGAAACTGCGGTATCGAGCCGATCCCGAGGTGCGGGCGCGAGAAAAATGCTGTGAAAAGAGAAACAGTATGAAAGGCCGTGCATTGCACTTTCCCCGCAGTCATTTAGAGTGCGGCTGCCAACAAATGTTGTTGAGTTCTTTCCCCCACACTAAGGCGTGCTCTATCATCACATCTTGACATTGGCACGTTGAACGTAACGATTGAGACAAAAATGTACCCATTATCAATTGCAACTTGTATCATGTTGTGCTCCACCAACCCCAGTTAAAAATAGAAATGAGAAGAGTTAGAAAACTGTGCAATAACCATTGTTGAAGATTGCGAATAAAAGGCTGTGTCTGAGCGCCTGTAGGAAGCGTTCTTTTGTTGCAGTTATGATATGTTTAGGTGATTTTTGTTGTCTGATTGCACTATCCATTGAGCTAATAGTCACTGAGCGGCATTACCCTACCGGTGGTGTCTACAGTGAGTGAGTGAGTGAGTGAGTGAGTGAGTGAGTGAGTGAGTGAGTGAGTGAGTGAGTGAGTGAGTGAGTGAGTGAGTGAGTGAGTGAGTGAGTGAGTGAGTGAGTGAGTGAGTGAGTGAGTGAGTGAGTGAGTGAGTGAGTGAGTGAGTGAGTGAGTGAGTGAGGAGCGAGCGAGCGAGCGAGCGATCGAGTGTCAATAGCTGATAGAGGGAATGAGTTAAGGAGTTACTGAGTGAGCGAGTGAGTGAGTGAGTGAGTGAGTGAGTGAGTGAGTGAGTGAGTGAGTGAGTGAGTGAGTGAGTGAGTGAGTGAGTGAGTGAGTGAGTGAGTGAGTGTCTCACTAAATGAATGAGTAATGGCGTCGCTGGTGACCGAGTGAAGAATTTAATTGTCGTGTACACGAAACGCAGGCGGAAAGCGTTCTGGCAACTTTAAGCGTGGTCGGGGCGCCGCGTCTGCGCGGACCAGGCCCCGACATGCCTTGCGTACCTTCATCGGGGGGAGTCGAGAGAGGCGCCCCGAGCTTCGGCTCACCGCCCGGTCCCGCGTTGCCCGACGTCATGCTCCTGGGAGGCTCGGCGCCCGTGGCGACCCCCGGTCACACCACCGCCGATGCTTCCCACTTTGGAGCAGAATGAGATCGACGATCTCGCCCAGAAGCTCCGGAATCGCAACAACAGGTTCGCGGGCAAGAAAGACGAGACGTTCACCATTATTGAATGGAACACGTTCTCTAGACTGAACAGCCGTGGGCGCTCTTCCGGCTGAACCGATTGGCAACGAGTAAAATTCCCGTGTGTTTGCAGACAATGCATTGGAAGTACGTGGTCTATTTGTCTTTTTCTTTACAAATCCTCCAGGCCATTCTTTAACACAAGGAATAGGAACAAGATAAATGAAATTGTACGCATTGAACTGCTTGGCGTAGTAGTATAAGAAATAACTCGTACGTAAGTGGAAAGTAGTGGAAAAACATAGCAATGCACTATATGTAACTAATACACTGGAATGGCATGCAAATCAATTTTATACTGCCAGGTTGCACTGGAACTACAAAAACAAGAACATGTAATATTTCTTATGGGTTGAACATAGATAGAATATCGCCCTGCTCCAAGTTTTTCTAGGTAAGCCTTTTTACGTAAGTCCGTGATGCTATAGAAACGTGAGTAAACAAATTAAATGAAACCTAAAGCTAAATTTTATAATGTCGAATTTTAGTCAAATTTTAGTTGGCATGGGATCTAAATAACGCCTTCCTGGTGTTTTGCATCCATTTATATATTCTGAGGGTCGTCTAGAATTTCCACGTAGAGGCACAGGGGCAAGAATCCGGGGGGGAGCGTAAACGCAAGAATGTTTATTCCTGGAAGAAAGCTGAAATGGCATCTTTAGCAAACTGGGGGAAATCGTGAATCCCTGAAGTGGCGCTCCTCATGAAGCGAAGGACATATGACAGCGGAAAAATAACTCGCTGCAGGGGTAGTGGAACCCACAACTTTTCTATGACCATGATCTGCCAATTCGGATGCTTTTGCAGCCACCATACTTCTTGAGTACTTGTGCGTGTAATGTATAGTTTTTTTCTAGAACTTCGCTGAGTTGCTGGTAGTTCAGATTTGACAAGCTGTAGCACTAAAAATAGTGTCTTTCTGGCACCTTGGCACCTATCCTTTACCAAGGTGGTCACAGGATGGTAGTAGAGACTAACAATGACTAACATCCATTTTAAATACATTTCTATGCGTACTAAACGAGGAAACTGCCTGTGTGCCGGTCCGTCTACCGCGTAAGACAAATTGTCATAACGAAATGATCGTGTAAAACCAAACACACTTTTTTGGTGGTGGTGGATTTGAAACCTAGGGCACCTCGCGCAGTTGGCAAATCTCTTATACACACTGGGCTAAACCTCCACGCCTGCAGAACATGAGTCTGCGCTGATCAGAGGCGCGGCCAGGGGGGTAGTCTCAAGAGTTCACACCACCCGGCGCGACATCTTTATTTTGTGTGCTTATATATACGCGTTCTCATAAACACATGCACGAACGTACATAAAAAACACAGCGGAAACATATTAACAACCGGAGCTCTTTAAGCCGGCCGTAAAAATGTTGGTATGGTATGGTATGGAAAAACTTTATTTAGGTCCATCGGGCCGTGAACTAGCACGTAGCGCGCCGCTCCCACGTCGGGACAGATAGGCCTAGCCTGTCCGCAGAAAACCACAAATGGGTAGGCACCACACGAATCGGGCAAACTCCGCTACCGAGTGCAGCAGGAAAACTCGGCTCTGCGAAGCCAACCACGTGAAACACGTCAAAGAGAAAAATGGAGGGAAAGAAAGCGATGGAAAGAACAAAAAAGAAAAATATAGGGAAATAAAGAGAATAAAGACAAGACATAAAAATAGACAGATAAAGACATAGAAAGAGAGAGAAAAATATAGAAAGAAACAGACGCGAAAAATAGAAAAAAAAGAGCAAGATGGACAGAGAAAGAAAGAGAGATAAAGAGAAACAAAGAAAGAGAGAAAGAAGCAAATAGAGAAAAAGAAAGGGAAGAAAAATAAAGATAGTAAGAGCGAGAAATAAAAAAATAAAAGATGGAGAAACAAGAAAATAGAAAAAGAAATAGATAACAACAGACAGAAAAAACACATGAAAGAAACAGAGAAAGAGAAAGAAGAAAGAAAAAAACAACGCAAGGCCACCCAGCTCTGCTTTTCTTTCAGGCTTGGCACCACTACTGCGAAGCTGTGATAATTTTTTTAGACGCCAAAAAGACACAAATGCTGTATCCAGTGCTGTCATGCCAGCGTCATGCCAGCTGTCGGACCAGCGACAGCCAGGAATGCAATGCCATGCAAGTTCTGCACCACGCTGAGAGGGAACCGTCCCCCCACACAGGTACCTCTTTAGAATCTGGGCTATGCAATCCTGCCGGCACTTTGCTCTTGCACAGGCCTCAAAGCCATAGGTAATCGACTCGGATTACATCCAGCTGCCTTCCGGTACCGAGGAAAAAGGAACGAGGAATATTGCCTAAGCCAACGCTTCGACATGTGGACTTGTCTTTAAATCAATCTGTCGCAACTCCAGTGACTTTCCTCTTTCAACAAAATGTTATTCCTTCGTGGAAGAGGCGTAGGCGGATATGCACACCTTCCTCTTCCATGCCGGAAGTCTATTTTTGTAACACTGAGATTTCAGATCAACTTCGGGAACTCTTAACGTTAACCCTTTGAGGTGCCTTGTACACACTGGGGTACAGATGTATTTGCCAGTTGTGTAGACTAGTGGCTAAGAAAGGCAAGATGCGTGAAGGTTTGGATGACTTCAACCTTCTGCGTAATATATTTGCCTACATTTAACTTCATTTTGTTGTGTATTCTTGCACACCATCACTTAACTGAAGACTCTACCATGTTCGACGAGTTGTCCGACGAACAATTTAACTCGAGCCAGGTCAAAAGTAAAACTTTGCTTAAAATTAGTGAAAGCTAAAACGAAGCCGCATTACATTTCTTGTCCTAGACCTGATTATGAAGAAACAGAACATGAGTCATTTCAGAATGAATAGATATTTAATGACAAGTTATTTAAGAGTAGTTACTAAAAAAACAAAAATCAGATTATTACGGCGTCATTTGTGTTGCACAGAATATCGAGTGCCTTCAAGTAATGCTGTGTATATACATTTGACGGATTTACAGATATTCCATCATAGGTCGCGCCTTACAGGATTATTTTTTGGGACCTATTAAGATTCGTTCTTTCGTTGCGTTTCTACGTATAAGCTTACTTACAGGAGTGTGATGGCGGCCTGGGCGAGTTCGGTTTAAATGCATGGTACTTGAACTACAGCGCAAATGAAGGAATCAAGAAAGACAAAAGATACGCAATATTGTACTTGCAACACAGTTTATTGGACAAACGATTTTGCTTTTCACGCCCGGTAACGAGCATGTGCATCTGCTCATTGTCAAGAAACCACACTAGTAAGAACGTAAAAATAAAAGAAAGCCTTGTCTTATATACGTTCGTGCGATTAAACCCAACGTCAGCACTGATAGGGCCTGCCTATCTCTTTACTAGATAAGGCTGCAGAAGGCTGGCTAGCACAAATGTCTCCTTTTCTTGAAATGTGAAAGCCTGCGGCCACTTTCCTAGTACAAGAATTTTTATGCACCCAAAGAGTGAAAGAACAAAGAATGGTGTACAGCCACATTCGAATCAGTGCTGAGCCAGATTCCTTTATTTCTTTAGCAATGAATGCTTGTGCTCAAGCAGTATTACATTAACACACCGGCCTGTGTGTCTCATATACGCGCGGCCGCAAGACAGATGTATCTGGTGTATTCCGACAGTTTTAGTAACGACTGTAGGAGGGGGTAGCTCACAACAAAATTTAGAACCCCTTAACCGTTTTGGGCGAGCCAAGCTAGCCCGTCCGCTTGAGGTGAATTCTCCTCACTGTCGTTTTGAACCTGGCGCGCTCGTTTGCGTGCTAACAATAATATCTGGGGGTTTTCGTCCCAAAACCACGACATGAAAATGAAGGAACACCGTAGTGGAGGGCTCGGGAAGTTTCGACCATCTGGTGTTCTTAAACGTGCACTGCCATCGCACAGTACCATAGCTCGGCACACTCACTCATGAGTGCACTCAACTCACACTCACTCACACTCATTTGAACGTGGTGAGTTGAGTATGAGTGAGTACTCATGCGTGTGAGTGGACGTGAGTGTGAACATGAGTGAGAACTCATGAGTGTGAGTGGTCGTGAGTGTGAACGTGACTGAGTCCTCATGAGTGTGAGTGGACGTGAGTGTGAACGTGAGTGAGTGCGAAGGCTGAAAAAATTGTGGTGAGTGAGTTTGAGTGAGTACTCCCTTAAAGTGCCGACCTATGGAGCTCGGCACACTCACTCATGAGTGCACTCAACTCACACTCACTCACACTCATTTGAACGTGGTGAGTTGAGTATGAGTGAGTACTCATGCGTGTGAGTGGACGTGAGTGGGAACGTGAGTGAGTACTCATGAGTGTGAGTGGAGGTGAGTGTGAACATGAGTGAGTACTTATGAGTGTGAGTGGACGTGAGTGTGAACGTGAGTGAGTGCGAAGGCTGAAAAAATTGTGGTGAGTGAGTTTGAGTGAGTACTCCCTTAAAGTGCCGACCTATGCGTGACAGTACACGGGCTTCTAGAATTTCGCCTCCGTCAAAATGCGGCCGTGCTGCCGGGATCGAACCCATGACCCATAGCCAAATATCCGGTAGAGTCACTCATAGAAAATCAAGCAGCCTTCGATGTCACTGCGTTTAAAACAAATTATTAACAATTTAGGGCACCATACGCACCCTACCGTGGGACAGCATTACGCTGACCCTCGTTACGATGAAATGTGTTTAGGAAAAGATTATTCAATAATAGGACGCTACAAAGAACATTAACATGCACGAATGACTAAGCACAATATACATGAAACGTTTAACAGAAATATCCAAGTCCACAGGGTGCCCCTAACACATGTTAATAAGGACTAACATATACACACATATCCCAATATACACCATGTACATGCTGTATACACACAATATACATGACATGGTGAAAAGGCCAGCAAATATCTACAACAGATGTTACGGTGCATATAATTTACGTAATTTACAGTGTTAGCATGAAGTTTATGTATGCAAAAACCCGCATGCATACGGGGACATGCCCGAACAGAAATAATAAACCCATCCAGATTATAGGAACTAATTAATCATTGTCTGATGACATGGCTACAAGAACCAAGCCAGATGAAAAACTAGATGCCCACGTCCATCAACTACCGACAGGAAGCGACACGACCACTGTCGTAGAACTTCCTCTTCCTCGAGTAAGAACAACTCCTCCGAAAAAAACGACAGAAGTTTGGAGTATTGGGCGCGAGGACATACCGTGGCGCCACCATGCGGAGGCATCCCTCTGACGTGTAGGGTTAAATTGCTCCGCCGGCCCTCTAGCGCACAGCCTGCAGCCTCGGACACCTCGGATTTTAAATGTCATGAAAACAAGTGTTTCCATTGTTATCAAAAGAGAAGTTACTCAAAATGTAGAGGAACGCAAAAGAGGGAGGGGGAAAAAAAGAGGAATTAACACATTTCGTCATCACTCACATGCGGCGGCGCCCCATCCGTTTGCGAGGCGACCAGTGGTTTTTTACAAGTCACATTGCTGCTTCCATCGCTGTTGCTACTTGAACTACTTGGCTTTGGTCGCCAGCTGGCTGCTGGGGAGGTCTTTGGACGCCTCGCTAGACAGCGAAAGGAAAGCTCGAATGTATGGGTCTTCCTCGCTGTCTGAAATAAGGCTACTGTCTTGTTTGCGTTGCGCTGATCTGCTCGACGAGGCAAACTGCGTAGCTCGCGGACTTACTGGCCGAGACGCAAGAACTTGCTCAGGGCACCTCACAGGCCATCCATGAAGAACACAACATAACAAGCAGGCAGATATTGGAAAACCAGCGTCTTACAAGACGGAAGTACGGCCCTTCGCGCCCTCCAAACGAACACATACCCACACATATCAAGGCTACACGCTATTTTTCCTCAGGTATACACAACAGGGATATGCCCCTGGTGTAGTGACCACACAGCCACACACACACACATGACTTAGCAATGTACAGAGCGGCCAGCCCAAGCAGTATCTAGGCTGGTGCGTTCACGACAAACACTCACAACGTGGTCTTGGGAGGCATGGCTTTCCGAGCTGGCACTGGGGAGCCAACTGGTGACCGTAAACCAGGCCCGGCGAGCAGCCGCGGCCAGTGGGGCTCTACAAGAGGGCACCACCTGGGATTAACCACAGACTGTCACTTTGAAATAAAGTTTATTCTCTCTGCTCCTGGATCTGTTTCGTGTAGAAGAACGCTGTGCTTGGCCTTCTTCACGAGTAACCCTGTCACCGCTTCTCTTTCCTGTGGTTGCCTTTGATGCGGGTTGCAAAGCTTGAAAGCTTCTTTTCCTGAACCAGCCACCAACGCACCACCCTCCGCGGCAGCCTGTGGAGACGCTGGTTTATCATTTGTAGACGCCGACGTGGAATCCCAGTCCAACTGCGACGATGCAGGATCGCTGGACGCTTTCACTGCGTTGCTGGTTGTCGCGACGCTCTCTGCGTTGCTCGAGCCTTCGCCTGTGGTCGCTTCAGACTCGGAGCTTGAGGTTTCGGGCTTCGCGTCTAGGGAGCGTTGCCCGTTTGCGGAGTCACTGTCCACGTTGTCGAGAGGAGTGCGTCGCGCAACTCTCTTCGTGGGCTTTAGGACTTGAAGCCTGGGTGTTGCACCGGGAGTACACGAGTGCGCGGCCGAAGCTTCGCTCAGTGACGGAAAATCTTCCTGAGAGGCCACCGTGCTCTGCTTAACTGCAGCATAGGATTTTCTTCGGAAGCATTCTTTCGCAGAGTGATGCCCCGCCGCACTTCCTGCACGCGACGGTGCACGTCTCCGTGACGTGACCAAATGCGCCGAACCTCTGACAAAAGGGCTTGGTACACGTCGCAGCCATGTGACCCTCGCCACTGTAACGAGCACACACTCGATGCATTCCTCGGTAGTCAAGCATGACGCGATGCCGGAGTACAGTAACAAAATTGGGGGGATGGTCTACAGAGCTCAGAAGAAAGGTAATCGTTTCCCAACGTCCAGCCGAGATTCGTTGACTTTACTTGTACTTCAGCGAACGACACTTTTCTTCTGGTGTTTATCACGGTTAACTTTACCGGTTTTACAAACAGCTTTTTTATCCCAAAATATTCTTGCAATATTAGAACTTCTGGTCAATTGATATCATGACTTTTTAACTTAAAGTGGTACTCCGCCTTTTAGAATCAGATTTATCCCAGTATTCACTGCCGAATGCATGGGTGCGAAGATACCAATAGACAATTTACGGTGGTATATGTCAAAAAAATAAAAAAGAAATTGAAGGGCACACTGTAAGTTCCGAAGTGTGTTTGGCGAACGCCTGCGCCGATTGAGACGGGGTCGGTCAGAATGGAACGCGATGCGCGCGTCTCCCTTCTTGCATAATTGGACACGCTGGGCACAGCCACGCTACGCAAGCAAAGCGCGAGCGCTGTAGAGTCCGACGCGAGGCGCGACCGACGCGACCGGCGTCCGTTGGCGCGCCCCGGCGGCCACCTGGCACCGTGCCAGGGCTCGGACGGAGGGACGGACGGGCGGTCGAGCGTGAGCATGAGACATTAAAGGCTTTCGCCTTAACAAAACATCTTGCCACCGTTATAGGGCGATGTCATTTGAAGATGGGGGGGGGGGGGGGGGGCACGCTGCACGGCTACTAGATGACGAGAAAAAAAAGGTGCGGCCTCTTGCATCGCGCTGAAACACACATAGACACTCGGAAACGCTCTCTTGACAGTTCCGTGTGCGTTGGCTTTAGTACATGTCCGAGATCGAACGTCTACAACGTTTGCAGCCAGGATCGAATAGTATCCCCGACCTTCGGGTCAGCAGCCGAGCATCGTAACCGCTATGCCACCGCGGTGGACCATTTGCGTGATGTTACACGCGAACAACTTTTCTCGGCAATGAAGGGAAAGCTACGGGGGTGGAGCTTCTGCACATGTACACCCGCTCCCAAAAGTTTACGGAACGCGGGCTCCACTGAAAATGCGAATTTCTGCTATGTTAGTGCACGGCGCATCTAACCTAGCAGGTAGCTGCGTAGGTCACAAGGACTACTACAAGCTGGAACATCTGTTTTGGGACTATGTTCAAAGACAAAGCAGGAATATATCATTTTCGGAAATTTTGTGTTCCGAAAACTTTTGAGGGCGGGGGGTACTTTTTCGCGTACAGACGAAACGCACAGACGAAAATATGTCGGCCAACTATACAAACAACAAACGCCTTTCCACCAGCTCTACTTCTTGGAGATGATCCCCTTGGACCTTTGTCTTCTGTGCTGAACTTTTTAAGAGAATGTGACTTTTTAAATAAGCTGTAAACGACATCATTTCACTGTTCATTACCTATCACCTTGTGTCTGGCGTAGCATAGCCTCAGCTGCTTTTGCGCCATTAAAAACCGAATTAACTAACTAGAAGATAGTGACATTGGTCTAATATAGTCCAGGGTGTATCCCGCACAGTAACGTTAAGAACTGGAATTATTTTAGCAATTTTTCAATTATAAGCAATCTATGAAAATTTGATAGGTTGGTTAGCTATAGCTAATAAAATATCAGGAGCATCCTTGAAAAACATTTTTGTAGTTATGTCGTCACCACTTGGAGCAGAATTTGGAAGTCCTTGCATAACCATGGCACTTCCATGAATATATCTCATTAAAATCTTCACTAGGTATTTCGGATTTTGTGTATGGGGATAGAAGCAATTAACACCTGCTTTCTAAACCATTCGCTACATATTTTAGCGTCTCTTTTATTCCTTCGTCAGAGTACGCCAAAGAATCTGTTTGGGCGCTGAAGAATTTTCCTACTACGCAGAAATTTGAAACGCGCGCTTTTTATTTTTGGCTTTGGATAGGAAATCATAATGCTTATTGTCGTAGTCACCTTTTACTTTATATGCCGTGTGTTCGAATATGGTTCGGCAGAATTTATCGTCGCTCCAATTTTTCAGACACTGGTGATGTAATGCGCCTTTCTAGGCTGCTTTTTTTTTTAAATCGCGTGAACAAGCCGCTTTCCATCAAGGGTTGAACAAATTATTTTTCTTTCAGCCATAAATTCCGACTTTTTTTCTAGAAGTTTCTACAGCGCTACAAATTTTTTATTATTTTGTTCATCGGATAATAAAAAAATTTCAGACACCAAGAAATTCTTGAATAAGCTGTAGTTAATAAAAGTAATGGTTTCTACAGCAGCGAATGACACTGGACGGGAAATTTTATGAATTACTAGCACATGATCACTATTGGTGGCACTATCGACCAGGAAGATACCAGGAAGGTACAGGTGACCAGGAAGATGCAGAGAAACTACTGCTAGTGAATGTTTTATCAATCAGTTCAGGCCTCTCACGAATTTATAGGATCCAGAGTTTTTGCAAGAAGCGTTTTTATCTAATGACCAGTTCCATAGCCGGTTACCACAGGAATCTGCCTTTAAACAAAAAATATGATGCGTATTAAAGTCCCCAGAAATCAATATATTACGTCCACATAAATTTAATGCCCTCTCAACAAAGCTAGTACACTGAGCACCGTAAGGAAAATAAGTGTTTGTAATATACATCGGAAGACATCTGGGGAGTACCAGCTCTAAGGGTTTCATAGTCAGGATTAATAACAATGTCTGGGGTTTAACGTCCCAGAACCACGATATGATTATGAGAGACGCCGTAGAGGAGGGCTCCGGCAAATTTTGACCATCTGGTGTTCTTTAACGCGCACTGACAACACGCAGTACACGGGCTTCTAACCGTGAGGATTCGTAACTTGGAAAAAAAATTTTCGCCTTATGACATATTTTACCTGAAATGAATGTGATTAGAACTACACCTCTAGTGGATCGGTCTAATCGAAAACACCTGAAGATCTCACGATTTTTTTTCTTGCATTAGTTAACCACCGCGCGAACGTCTGAATCTAGTAGCGTTCCTCACGTGAGTGTGAATGGCATTTTGCGCAAAAAAAAACAGGAACACGAAGGTAAGAAACCACGAGACAAGCGCAGACTAACAACTGAAAGTTGATTGTCAGAAAAACACACATATAAAGAAAATGCAAAGGCACGTGGTTATGATTACAGGTTGGCGGTTAGATAATCAATCTCGAGTTTATGCAAGTTCACCGATGGCCTTGCCACACATATGTCACCGGACTTGCGAATGTAAAAGTCCTCAACAATCTCTCGTGCTCTCCGGTCTCTGAGCCTCGACAACACTTTGTGTGGCAAGGCCATCGGTGGACTTGCATAAACTCGAGATTGATTATCTAACCGCCAACCTGTAGTCATAACCACGTGTCTTGGCATTTTCTTTATTCGTCTGTTTTTCTGACAATAAATTTTCAGTTGTTAGTCGGCGCTTGTCTCGTGGTTTGTTCCCTTCGTGTTCTTGTTTATTTGCGCAAAATGCCATTTACAATGCAATGCCAATTCGCCCAACGCTCTGTTCTTCTAAGTTCCTCACGCGATTCACAAACTTGTGAAGTGTATGGCCGATTACGGTGGTATTTTCCCGGCGCAAACAAGTTGGATGGACCTGTCAGTGCTGTAACAGAAATAACAACGTGGCAATGCAAACTTGGGTGCACAGAAATAGAGAGTTGGACGTATTGAGGTCACCTTGAAATGGTCGGAGAGAATGAACAAGCAAATTTGCGAAGGCCGTAGCAGAACACTTTAAACAAACGGGTACAAGTGACTGCTCGCCTAAGTCTCAGTGCAATTCTTTTCGTGCAGTAACCAACGAGATGACGTGTCGATCGTAACCGCCGTTCACGCTTCCTCTTGCCAGCGTTCCTACCTCTTGCATAGAGCTCCTTCGTTTCGCGTTTTTGATCGTGGCGAAAATCAGATAATTGATGACAAAGACAGGAAAGTGCCGCCCGAGAACGTGTATGTTAGAGTATCAGACGTTCGCTATCTGCATATGTATCAAGCGCTGGCGGCGTATTTCTATATTTAGTTTAGAGCACGACGTTGCTTTTTTTAACATGGCTGGTTTCAAGTTCACGCACTTAGAGGTACGGGTACAATTTGCTTTTGTGTGGGTGTGGATGTCGGGTTAAAGGAAAGCTTCCTTTATGACATTTCGGTTCGACCATTCGAACGAAATCAGATAACGGATGGCGGTCGAGGTGAAAGACCTGCCCTTGAAAACGCGTCATTTTTTTTCTTAGTGTCCGATAAAGAAGCAGTAAAAAGCGTCGCTGAACTACTTCCCTGTTACAGAGTATTTCATTTCACGACTGCATATTTTCATCAATACCGCTGAAAATAAAATAATAAGGTAAAATAGTATAATAAGTGATACTGAAGACAATGCAGCGAACGGTCAAGCTAACTGTCAAGGAAATATTCCCGGCCGCCGCGGTCACATTTTGATGAAAGCGAAATGGTAGATGCCTGTGTACCATGCGATGTCAATACGCTTTAAAGAACACCAGATGGTCAAAATTTTCCTGAGCCCTTCCACTACGGCGTCTCTCATAGTCTTATCGTGGTTTTTGGGGCGTAAAACTCCAGATAATAATATTAACTGTCAAGGAAATTCCACGTGAAGCCTCAGGAACAGATAGATGGTGTGACGTCAAATATTTCAAAGTGCTTTCTCTAATTGGAACTGCGAAAACGACTGCAAAGATAAAGTTTTGAATGAAAAACAATTCCGATCGGGTAGAATAAATCTATAAACTCGCTCTATGAGGCATGAAATAGGTTTTTTTTAAATTCATTTTCGTAGTTTGTCTTCTCAGCAGGGACAGTGGCAGGCTACATTAAGACAAGCTGGATGACATCATCCATCTAAAGCCTGAGATTTTCTCAGTCTGCAGGCTAGCTATGGGCTACAAAAGTTTATAAGATGACATTTGCTCTTAAGGTACGGTTCAGATTTCTCAATAGATGGAATGATGTGAATTGCTGCACCGTGCTTCGACAGGACACTTAAGTTGAAGTGGTCTGTGATGAATAGATACACTATCTGCTTGTTGACTTTGATCATATATGTTAACTTTGATCCTGTTTATCTCTCAATAAGCTCTTCATGGTTGCTTACTCGGAATATAGCTGTGATGGCAACTGCGGCTTACAGGTTGTGAGACGAAGCGTCTGTGCTTGTTTAAAAGAAATGTGCATTATACAATAAATTGATCTACTGACCACCTTTAGGCGGTCATCGATTATTAACACTCATTTCAATAATAACTTTTTGGAAATCGGGCGTTCCTACCCACTTGGGTGATTTGACCTGATGATTAGCAACCGTGGCGGCAAAGTGGTTACGATGCTCGGCTGCTAAACCAAAACACGTGGGTTCGATCCCGGCCATTGCATTTTGGAGGAGATGAAATACTAGAGACCCAGTGTACTTAGAGTTCGGTGCCCGTTAAAGAACCCCAGAGGGTTCGATATTTCTGGACCTCCGGATTACAGCCTGGAGGCGCTTTAAAACTCCGGAAAGTATTCTATTATGCACTGTGGAGCATCTACTTGTAATATGGTTTATGCATGTTAAAGACCCAAACATACTCAGGCTAGGGGAGACGCTGTAGTGGAGGGCTCCTGGACATATTCGGTGACAATGCGTTCTTTGACGTGGTCGAACATACCCGGACCTATCCACTAAGACGTCTCTCATAGCCTGGGTCGGCTTTGTGCCTCTAAGTCCCCAGAAGCCAACCATCAAACGTATGGTCCACAGTAATCGTCAGACATAAGAACAATAACTTCTGCGATTTTCTGTTACGGTGTGCAATAAGCACGAGTTCTATTTTCGGTACCATCTCTAGACGATATGCGGGCTATCTGCAGACCTGCGCAAAGACATTTTCCGCGACGTTTGCTTCCTAAGGAAGCGACACAAGCTGTCTACTCGGAAGGCAGCTTTGACGGGCAGATTGCGGAGACGGAATCTCAGCTACGGGAAACATTATTTTTGGCGGATGAAGCCACGCCCCTACGGTCACCACGGCCAGCTACGGCGAACGCCTCGCCGAGCACGGAACTGGCGAACGGGAAACTTCCTCCGGGCTTTTCTCTGCTGCTGGACATTCTATTTCCATCCGACACGGGAGAAGCGCCTTCACACCGGACACTAAGCGCGTAAGCCTGAACTGCCCTCCTAAATAGGATTCTCCGCCTGTCTGCCCACCTTACCCTACTGGCATGCATTCGGACCGGAATTTTTTTTTCCTGAGAGTTGGCCTTCGCCTTCATTTCCGCAAGACTTATTGCGGACCAGGGGAAGTCGTCAAGACCACTTAGCGTGACTTCGGGAGGAAGAAGAAGAAGAAAGAAAGAAGAAAGGAACGCGTGAATGTTACCTTTCGGTCATTGTTCAGCGAACGCGCAAATGCTCGCAACGGGAGGGGAAAGTCCCGTACATTTCTATTCACGGGTTCTCACGCGAAAACCCGCGAGTAAGCGCTTGACACTCCGACCGCCTTCTTCCTCCAACCTCACAAACGTCTATGAACAGCCGTAGAAGCAAAAAGGAACGAAAGCCGCGGTAACTTTAAAGAAAAAGGCAAGTAAAGAAGACAAAGCCTTTCTTTTCCATCTTCTTCTTCGACAACGTGAGACGCACACGCCTATTTGCATACGCGGAAATGGGACGCCTTTAGAAAGCAGCCACAACCTCCTCTGCCAACCCCGCCATCCGCCTTCTGGCTCCAAGCCTTCGTGGCCCTGCACAATCGCGCCCGAAAGAAATAAAATGACCAGAACGATGCGGTGTAGGGGCGCTAAACGCCAAGCCCCTCCGGGCGTAAGATCAACTTTCCAGGCGGTTGAAGGAACCTGCGTGCCTCAAGCGCTCCGTCGCTCGACGGGGCAGCATTCGCCGTCGCTATCGTCGGAGTCACTGTGCTCTTTTGATTTTTACTCCCTGCTGTTTTTTTTTTCTTGAAGACGCGATATTCCGCGGCATCCACTTTCACCTTATCCTCGCATACTCTGCCTCACCGGCCGACCTCCTCTCTTCTGGGACTGCCCCGTAAGTCTAGTTTTGCCTATGTTCTCTAACTTTTCTTTCTTTCGCCAGTCTGAGGGGACCTCGTTGTTCCTGGTGCGTACGCTCGCGCATATTCCAGAATGAGAGAGGGGCGCGACGGCTTCGCGTACGCACGCCAGTTTCGCTGGCGCCCCAAATGGGTCATTGCCTCCCCTCCCGACAATCGGCACCTCTTTCGTATACACTCCCTTACGCGCGCCTAACCTTGGCTCCTTCTGCCGAAGCAAAACAAGCCTTGCTCGCTTTCACCGGTACGACGGCGAGGGAGATAGGGTTGTTATAGCGGCGTCGGCCCGTTTTCGCTTTCTTCTCCACCGCCTTCCCTTCTTTCACTTCTTTCATCTTCCTGGTTCCGACGTTTATATAAAGAAATGGGTCCGCTCCATGCATCGCAATATCTACCAAGCATCTCTTCACCTAAGAACCCCCTCAACGTTCCAACCTAAATCATTGCACAGAATCGTCGGGAACAGCACCGAAGAAACACCATGAGGACCCGTAGCCTGGCCTTCACCGCAGTCGCGGTACTTGTAGTTCTGCTAGCCCTGACGGAACGGTCCGCGGCGCAAAACGGCATCGGCACCGTGGCCATGGGACTGATCCAGTCTCTCTTCTCCGGACAACTGGGCATCGCCGGAATGCTTCTGAGGCTGCTGACGTCGGGGGCGTCGTCGGCCTTCGGTTGGATCGGACGTCGTGAGGCCGTGAACCCTGCCTCGCCGGAGCAGCATCCCGAGGACGCGTACTTCAATGCCATCCGGGCGCTGGACGACAAGGACTGCATCTCGGCGCTCCTGTGCCAGGTGGCCAAGTCTCCGACCAAGTTCAAGTCGTTCGGACGCGACGTAGCGGCGTACTTCAAGCGCCACGAGTTCGACGGCTCGCCGAGCGTCACTCACTACCGCAAGGCGTTCGAGAGGGGTCTCACGGGTGAAGAGTGCGCGGTGCCGACGTGCAAGGCCGACGTGGTGCTCCTTGGAAGCCTCCTGGCGGGCATGGTGACCAATCCGTGAAGTCGAAGCGATGGGTCGTGTCGTCATGAAAGGAGTGGACTTGATTCGATCTCGATGGCGTGAATCGAAAGGCCTTAGTCGAGAAAAGGCTGCGGATTGAGGTGTGAGGCGAGAGATTTCTACTCTACGAAGCCTGTCGTGTGTTTCTCAAATTCGAGAGCACTGCACCCTCCCCTGTGCCTCATCGGCAGTTGTGCCATTGAAGCGCACCTTACGTCAATCCAGTATTCAGGAATAACAGTACCTACACTGACTATGGAGAAAAGCAGGTTAGTTAAGGCGTAGTTGTAGCGTAATGAAACATGCTAGCGACGCTACAGATCATCAAATCCCGACTTACGTGAGGCATGAAGGCACATTGACGATGTACATTCTACCATTGAAATGTAAGTGTACAGTGCATCTACCAAAGAATCAATAAGCCTCTTATCCCATCATCTGTACGTCTCTAAAAGACTACATCATGGACGGTTCAGAGAAAGCTGACGAAGTTAGTTTGGATGTTGTGAACTGCATCTGTTTGCAATGTGTACATCTATGACTGCGTTTAATGATGCAACGTAATCTTCTAGCTCTTGTTTAGTTGAAAAGGAAACTATGTTGAGCCTCAGGATAACTTCTCATGATGGCAATATTACGAACATGCGGCGTGAAAACCTTCTTTTTACTTATGTATAGGCTGCAAGTACCCTTTGTATCGAATCAGTTATTTTCTCGTAACTGTGTACGTAGCCCAGAAAACCACTTCGTCTGTCACGACCACACCAAAGATGTTCACACTGAGGCGTTTAAGCTACAGTGCGGAAGGCAGCGATAGATGAACCAACAGTGTCTGCCATGCCGCGTACGGTTCTGAATGAAGCTCATCTCGATGTTCTAACACTGAATTATCACGTCATTTGTAGGTGAAGAGCTAAAACAGCCCTTTTATACAAAGGACAGCACTTGCAGGAGCTATTTTGTGGTAATCAGAGAGAATCACTGATAATTCTTATATGTTTCAGTGTCTTAATCACCCGCCAGTATTAGCAGGAAACGTACTTAACAATGTAAAACTTCTAAGTATTTGTCATGTTGTCCCACCCTTAGGTTCCCATTTCTGTCACAGTTTGGGAATATCGAAGCTCCCTTTGCTCAAAGACCAAATGGGTAAACCTTGCCAGAGAGCAGCAATCACTGCTTGTGCCTAGTTGTATACCTCCAGCGTTTGTCGGACTCAATACTCATAGTGGTTGTACAATCATCCCGACATCGCTTTGATTACCATGCGAACGATGTGTCACTGATACCTCATCACTACTGAGCGTGGATATCCATAGTCAAATGTTACCATGTCTGCCATCACACTTATATTCTCCTAACACAAACGGCATTTTTATGTATGATGTGAAGCTCCTACCTCTCTTTCTGTAAAATAAAGTACTTTTTGTTGTATCCTCTATTTGTGTTTGTGTTAATTCCTGTGAGACAAACGCAAGCTGTTTATACCTTTTCTAGTTTTTGTAGCGGTAAATATATGTAACTGAGCTTCTCTGTGATTCCCTTTGTAATACTATTTACCACTTTGACCATACCTGCCTATGATTACTATATTTGAAAGCGCTACAGTCCGTCATGTCTACCCGCTAGTTACCTGGCCTGTGTATGTGGCGACCACGTTCACCTCAAGTTGCTGCGTGCTGCTTTTGCCAGTCATCCTCGCAACAAAGTTGCAAATAAATCGAATTCAATCGCTCATGTAGACTCCTCAGCACGAATCTGCTTAATGATTTGCATCTGCAAATGTTTTTCCGAACATGACGTTGAAGAAATCGGTTGTGTACCTTAACCGTACGCGTTTCATATATGCTTAATGATCAGATTTGCCGCTTTTCAACTGCCAAAGCGCAGCTTCTGTCGGCTTCGCTCTGGTATAAAATGTTGGATTTTGACCTATTGGCCCTCAAATTTGTGAGCACTGGCATCAATGATGACCTCACATAATGTCTGTCCACGTCTTTTCAGCCTGCAAAGACTTGCCGTTCGACAGAAGTTCAAGGTAATGTCTTCATTTTACCGTCACAAGCTATGAATAGCGGTACCAAGTTGTTCCACCAGCTAATCAATGAGGTAGAACGCCTTGGATAATTCGTAAATTGTGTTTAGTAAGTTGGTAACCCTACGGCTTTACTTCACTCAGCGTGCACATTGTGCTCACTGTATCTAAGTATAACTCGTTTTGGCAACGAAGCTCTTCTTAGTCGAGATTTTCATGTCCGGGTGGGTGCCAGTGCGAGTGGGTGCCAGTACCCACAACTCCCGCCACTCACCCCTACGGCCCCTAATACTCCCGCCACTCCTCCCACTTCACTTCCCATTTCATTCAAAGCACTCCATTCCACTTCATTCAACCCCGCTTCATTCAACCAGCTAAAATAATTGGTGAAGCGAAGGCTTCTTCGTAAGCCAACAGCTTCGCCGTTTCAACAGTCCGCTACGCGCAGCTGGTTGAACTTTTTTGTTTTGTTTGCGTCTATAGGCTACATTGTAGTTCGCTTACTTATTGAATGAGGTTATTTTGCTCTGAAACACAATGTTAACCTGCGCATGTTATTTATATGCAGTCACATACTAGGAGTAAGCTTTGCTAGTTCCTTTATTTTTTCGGGGGGTGTGGGGAGCGGGGGCTAGAGGTAAAAGCATGCAGTCTCTTTCTAAAACATTCCAGCTTAAACGGTGTCGTAGAATGTCTTGGGGATGAATATTCTCGCATTTTTGACTATAACGAACCACACCCTGTCTCCTTTACCGGCCGCGAGTCAAAGTAAACGCAGAAACTGCGCGGGACGATAAAAAACCTTGACATTTTAAAAGATTAGGCCAACCGCACGCCCATTTTGGGGCGGTGGCGCCTTCAAGCTTCCTGAAGCGAATGGCCGAAGGAAGAGCAGAAAGATAAAGAACACAAAGGTTGGTCCTACTGCCTTCACCTGCCGTCTCCGTGTCATCACGAATGCATGGAGAGCCCTAGCGAGCCTATTTCGAGGAAGGTGCTTTACAGTCATTACCGCCTCCTCATACGTGCTGCATATCTATGCAAGGGTTTCGCTGGTGGAGGAAATGAATGCGTCCCAGCCCGTCCGTGCATAACTGCGCGGGCCGTGGTGAAAATTTAACCGCGGCCTTCGTCAGAAAGTAGATTTGCTGGACGAAAATAGTCCGTACGTATACCGTGATATAGAGCGCGATCTGAATGAGTCCGTAGTTTGCCGTGTTAGAGAATGTATCTTTTTTTCTCAAGGCATTACTTTCGCATGTGTGTATCCAGTATTGTTTCGTCGATAAGGGTATTGTACCCGCGTGGTACCGTAATTCAAACATGCAGGAAGAAAGCACCGAATATATAACTTACTGTTGCAATTTTTAGTGCGTTAGTATACCCTACAGGCATCAATAGGTACAAATTACACAAAATTATGCAACTGTGTTTCCTCCAAAGAAGTCCAGGAGGGACCTATGATTCCGTATTTATTTATTTTTTAATGATATGGTAAAAACACCACATCTACGAAAACTTCACAGGTTACACTGAACCAGCAATGACTACAGTGTTAGTTAAATAACAGCGGTAGAGCAAAGAAACTGGGAAACTGGACGCAAGATAGTAACACGGAGACACACAAAGGGGGCTACTTCGTATTACTATCTTGTGTCCCGTTTCTCACCGCTACCACTGGTTATTCAAGTATATCATAACAACGAGCCCGCCTTGCAAATTTACAGTGTTAGCATGCCTTTGGCCTTTATAATTTTGTCGGCGCTTGGTACTGTAATTCAAACATGAAGAAAGTAGCGAAATATTTCACTTAGCGTTTCAAATTTATTAAAAACTGCTTCGCAAACGCAAGCGTCCTTTATATAGGCGTCGCAATATAACATGTAATATCCCAAGAATATTGCGTGGTACAAGCGTAAATTGCCATCGGGCGTCAGAATATGTGACTATCATAACGATTCCATAGTTTAAAGCCAGCCACCCATTACAAACGGCACACACCTTACTGCGCGTATTCCCTTAACATAACGTAGTGGGTGCGTAGCAAGTTCGAAAACATTTCCCACATTTGCCGCGCATAATTTCTTCTGGTTTAAACCATACTACCCATTACATAGTATGCACTAAGTGATTGAAGTACGCAGTAGGGACGGTATATCGCTATCGCGTTCAACTCTTAAGCAAAGCTTAAGGGTCCCCCCAATTTTTTAAAAATTTAATACGGCAAAAACTTCTCATCTGCGGAAATTTCAGAGTTTACACCGGACGAGGAAGAACTACACCCTTGGCTCAGTCACATAAGGGAGGGTAAGGGGGGGGGGGGGGGTGAAAACCCTTTTTGCAGACGAAATGTTTCAGTTTTGCAGGTGTGTCGTCCGCTGCTGTGGTGTTGCGGTTACGGTGCTCGGCTGCCAATTCATAAGGACGCAGGTTCAACCCGGCCATGGCGGTGGCGTTTCTATGGAGGCGAAATGCTAGAGGCCCGCGTACTGTGCGATGTCAGGGCATGTTCAAGCACACCAGATGGTCTAAATTTCCAGAGCCCTCCACTGCGGCGTCCCTCATAATCATATCGTGGTTTGGGGACGTTAGATCCCAGATATTGTTACGAATATATCTTTGCACGCGTTATTTTTAAAAGGTCTCTCTAGATTTCGTAGCCTATGCTGCTCGTTCAATATTTTCAAGTTCAAATGAGGGCGTTAAAAACTAAGAGTGAAAGATTATACGAGTGTAATTCTTATTGCGAGAGGATTGGGAGGCATGCGGATATTTTGCAATACCCGCCGTTTATAAAATTCTACCGTTATAGCTTAATAAGACTCTATTATTCCTCTAATTAATTTGCTTGCCTCGAATAAAGCCCGAGCAGATGGGGTCAAGGAAGAGCTCTCTCTTAATGGAAGTGGTGACCATAAGTGGTCGTCCCTCGCGGAACTTAGCGTTTAAGCAAACGCTTACATTTACCTTTGATTGCTGAATATTTTAAAGCTGGGTTAATGAGCCCACCCACGCAATAAATGGAACACCTAATTAAACCTTAGCTTGGCTCATTTATTCTCGTGCAGCTGTGGAATCTTTTTTTTAGTTTTGTATGTTCTTTATTACCATGTATCTATGTCCATCACAAGCAGGGTGCACCTTTACCGACCGAGATTAGTGCATTGCACACGCGGATGAGGAGTGGTCCTTCTATATACTTAGATTACTGACATGTACGTACGTGTTAATTATACGAGTTAGAGGGAGTAATGGCAGAGTTAGGAAACATTTGCACTGTAGCCTTAACGGCCGTGACATTTACGAAGGGTGGAGACACATGCGTGATAAGCGATGACAGTGCCGCAGTCGGTTCACCGTGGCTGTATGGGGCAATGGACACTAAGCTAACATTTGGGAAATAGCCAATCGACGCGATAACGCCGGATTTTTTTATAGCAACTTACTCCCAAGCTGCGGAAAGTCTTAGTGCGGCTCCGCCCGTCTGCAAAGCAAAGCGCTGATTGACCAAGCGTGTGAAAGACTGTAACACACAATGCAGGGGACAGGCTAGTTGGTGCTTGTCTATGTTAACTTTGAGCGCGCACAAAACGACGAGATGGCAGGGCATAATGCTGTGTCGTCTCGTTTTTTTTCTGTGGTTTTGTTCGCGCTAGATGTTACCGTAAATACTTGCATGGCCATTCAATTAGAATGTAAAGAATGTACCCCCCAAACATTTTACGAAATATTAAAATATTTTCTACGAATTTTTCAAAATAATCGTGTGAAAATGAAAAGGCGAAGCAAATAGCTAACTTACGAAGATAGCTTTTCAGCTATGAATCTTCATGAAAACATTCCTTCATAAAAAATAACTTTGCAGGTTACACACATGCGAATTAATGGTTCGCGTGCGTGCGCCATTATGATACTGATCTGGGGACCACTGACGTACTTACCACGAGCTTACTGCAGCACTTGTCACGTGGTGGTGCATCTTTCCGGGAAGTTCGTACTTTAGTGAGAGCATTGATGAGAAACTTGACCAACAAATACTGTCACCTGAACTCACATTACGATTAGAGGACTTGTATTCCTCAGGACTGCCCTGACGAAGAAATCGTCTTGTCGAATTGTGGGCTCCAGCGACATTCAACGTTCGGCAAATTCTCATTACTTAAACCATGCACCTTCACCTGGACTTCTTGCAAGCTGTAAGAGAAGCAGTTTCACGGACAAAAATAAGAAAACGCAAGAGCAAAGTGCTTGAAGGCAGTGCATCGACATGAGATCACGTCAGGAAGACCTGCAGGAAGACTGCAACAGCCAAAACCACGGGCGAGATTTTCAAAACGTTGTTTATTTGGCATTCCGATTGCACGTGTTTTTGAACATCGATGCGATAAATACAAGGTGCTTCGAAAATAGCTGCTTTCAAGGTAAACGTTGGGTGTTCTTAACCAATGCCGTAACGTCAGATAAGCTTTTTAATAGTGTTGGGAACAACAACTCTATGTGCACTTTTCCATAGATATACAACATTTTGGACATCCGAAACGAAAACAGTTGTACCTCCAGCACTGTTATTTTACGAGACACTTGTGTGGTGATACCATTCAAAAGAACAAAAATGTTCTGTAAGTTGGGTGAAGCACATTTGGATTTTTTTTTGGCATTTCATGTTCGTGTGTTGCATAAGGCGTAGTATTATTACGTGATCAGGCAGCGTGAAAGTACAACGTTGTGCATGTTTTCAATCAACAAAACACATAAGGTAGTAGAGAGTGTAGTCTGCAATGTATGATCCCACTTGTATGACACAGTTACCGAACACAGAAAGTCGAGGCAGATCGCAGGAAGGTATTTCTGACAGTAAGTACGAATGAAAAGCAAGAGTAGTAACCCATCTCCTGCGTGGATGTGCGCTTAGCAGTGCGGTCAATCTCGACGCAAATGGGAAGTCAGATTTCACCTGAACCCACGTTTCTAGAGACGTCGACCTGAACATTAAGGAGAGATTCATAGCGGTTTAATATGAGGAAACCGATGGTGTAAGGATAAAAAATAAAAGCTTAAAAAAAGGACGCGCTAGTCTAGCACAATGAAGGCACTCGATCCAGAAATCTCCGAAATCTCACCATGCGCCCCCCCCCCCCTCCCTAGCCCCCTCGAAGCAAATATTCTTGAAGCGTGTCAGTGTTAAAAGCACTGCGGTGACTGCACGTCTCAGAGACAAGCTACCGAGCGGACGATGTAGTTGTGCGCTTTTCATGTTTCACGCGATCTAAGCACTTTTACGGGGAAATTCAAATGTGCCACTTTTGCACGAAAGCGTTACTAATACCCACATGACCAAATTTTCAGTTAGCAGGCAAAAATGTTAAAAGCTTTGAACTCACAACTGAATTCTCTACATGGTTGTCGAGCAATAGTGCAAATACGGTTTTATCAGTGTAGTATGCCTCATTTATAAAAACGCTGAGGTTGTCTAACAGCCGTTTGACATGGCCTACCTTATGGAAAGACATGAACTGTATTTCACGCTTCAGGGATAAGACAGTTTGTGAAAGAACAAAGCAATATTTCTTATGTTTACTTCAGACTGAATGAGGTCAATTGAATGCGTTCCCAATTCATCAAGAATGGAACGTTAATATCATAATTATCCATATGGTTTCCATTTATGTTAAGGATCTACAGATGTTCTACAAAGAAATAATATTTGTCCACCTCCTGAACAATGCAATTACTGCAGCTATGAAGTCAGACGGTACTTCTTTTTTGGCCAATAAACTTATTTTTTAAGTCTCAAAAGTAACTTATATTATTTTTAAATTAAAGAACCAAAGTCTGTCATGCTGAACTCCGTTTCCATTTTTAAATATAAGTACATAGAAATGCGAACATGAACATAAATATTAATGCCCCAACCAAATGCGTAATGCCAACTAATCACCCCTTCGCACGCTTAACGGTGGTCAATCTATGCACTAACACATATTCAAGCATCATACCCTGTCATATTAAGTTATCGGCATGCCACGTAATAAGACTACTAGCAGGACCTACCGCTCGTGCCTTTTATTTGAAAATATGTGAAATATGTAGCATAGATGAAACGTCTTAATTTCAATTTGATAAGTAAACGCTATGCGTCAATATTTGTCATGTAGTGAAGTATTCAGTGCGTCTTCTAAAAGCAGTAATGCCACTATTATCCAATTAAACCACTTATCCTAGCCAGAGAATGCATATATCAGTATCCATGGTTACACTAACCCTTCGGCTGTTAGGACTCGCATGCAAATCACTTATGACAATGCTCAGCATGTTCTCTGCCAGTCTACTGCACAGCATGGAAGTTACAGCATGCAATCGCGTAAACTTAACACCTTTATCATGTCATGAAGTCTTCAACACTGGCTCGTGTGATTGCTGTAATAATATTTGAAGCTGCTTTGAACCTTCAAATGGACATCATGTAACACATAAACACTTTTATTCAATATCATAAAGTTAACTAGATTACCTATGCGTGCATCCTTGTGGGAATACGTGCTGACAAAAGCATGCGATAATTAATTAAATAACATGGCCGAGTTCAACGAACACAACAAACAAGAAGTGCTTTTCTACAACGGCGCTTCGACCGTACCCGCTGTAACAGTTAAAAACATGTGCGTACGTTTTAAGGCGTTTTTGCTCAACAACAAACAACATGCATAAAGGTAAAGGTGAACTGAGCCTCTATTCAATTTGCTCAGTAGCATGCAATGACCAATAACGCAGTAATAACATTCCGAAGTAGCCCTCTGCAAACATTTCTTCTATTTAGTTTTCGTGTTTTTCTATTTTATCACTATTCTGGTAAGTAAAAATTGTCATATCACATGGATGATATAAAAGTTTACTTCTAGCAACAGTTTGGGGTGTAAAGGTATGCCAGGAGGGCGAATTTTCTATATTTTCAAAACTGCAGTGATCGAGAGTAGTTCATAAGAGCTCAATAGATATATTGGTTGCCATAGATTAAGCTTTTTCTCCAACTCCAACGTGTAACAGGTGAGAGAACGATTGCCTCTGGGCGACACTCCGCATGGTTAACATAATTTTACAGTCCTTAGACATGATGTGTCATACACATTGACAGAACATTTCTGTTTATCAAATTGCTCTGTTCGCACGTTCTGTCTCAAATCACAGCGTAATAAATGCCTCCTGTAAGGGTTTCCAACACAACGGATCACAGTTTCATCGCATATTTGGGCCTTGTTTTTTGAAACAGCGACATATAACCACATCAGCCCAACAAATACACAACGTAAATATTTGAATCCTTGATTTATCTCCAACGCGTGTTTCTAGCTTAATGGCGTGTCACATAGCCATCTTTGCTAGACTCACCATTTGCGTGTTCTTGGATCGCCTAAACTGCACAAAATCGGGTGACAGTACGCGACAACAAAGACGAACTGTACAGGAAGTACCTGGTCTGTCTTAATCGTGTCGCTTTTCGTGCTGCTTTCCACAGTAAAGCTTTACCAACAACCTGAAGTCCAAATATTTTAAAGTTATTTTTCTTAGAGTTGTATCCATGCCCACATTTTACCTTTACAAATTAACCCTCATGACAGTGTTCTGGTGATTTTCCTTTGTCTTCTGAAGTTATTAATCTCTCAGACAGTTTGCGTCATGAGATTAAGATCAACAATATGCTTCGAAAAGTTGCAAGCGCTCTTCGAGCCTCAAACGAAGGCAGTCGTAAGGTTATCGCACATTCTCTAGCCGAAACTCTAACAGACTAGAACAAAACATGAAACCAGCAGAGACAGGTAGCGTTCCGTGTGCAAAGCTGTAACAAAACCTAAACTTCAGCGTGTCAAAATTTCAGGAGGCTCATTCCACAACATTGAAACCAACGAAGTGGCAAAGCGACGTCTAGGAAATCCAAGAGCCCGATCACAAATCCAGGCATCAGTTCAGTTACCACGGTGGTACCTCGGCAAGATTTGCCGTGACCGGTGCGGTACTCTTCTACTTGACCTTGCTGATGGCGCCGGTGCTCACGCCAGGTCCCATGCCGTTCTTGAGGAAAGACGACTTGGACGACGTGGTCGTCACCGTGTGCGTGCTCGAAGACGTGCGGCTCTCGGTCCCCGCCGTGCCTCCGGAGTTCATGGTCGTGGTCGTCGTCGTCACCGTCTTCTTGCCGGATGGTCCAGGAGCGCTGGTGTGGTGGTTCGTGCTGGTGCTTGTGGTGGCAGCGTTGGTAGATCCGTCGACCACCGTGATGGGCACCACGCGTTCCTGGCCGTGAGGCTTGTCACTGCGCTTGGGTGCCTCGATGATGAGGAAACCATCCGAGGTGATGGAGCACTTGACCGTTTCGGGCTGCACGTCCTTGGGCAAGGTGCACTTGCGCGTGAACTCACGCGAGATAACTCCGAGCTCGTCGGTGCGGTCGCCGTGCTTGCCGTGGATCACCACCTGGTTGTCGACAGTCTTGACCTGCATGGTTCACATCGTGCGTTCATGAGGCACTGACATAGTCAACAGCAGGCTTGCGACAAATGAAGCATTATTAAATGGCATGTCCAATGTGTGGTTTTGGGACACTGCTGAGGCGCTAAAATTGGGCTTGTAGAGCAACAAGTACAATCTATTATACAAAGAACTTTGCTTCAACACGTATAATCAAATCTTGTTAACTTTAACAGCCCTTGCTCGAAACGACAGTGTTCTTCATATTTTTATTTACTTGCAAAAGCATTCGCAGAGCAATTCAATGAAGCCTCTGAGCTCGAGTTAAGCAGATCATCCACACGGAGTATTCGAATGGACCGATCGTCCGTCCGGGGAGGCGCAACTGTGGAGACTAGCAGTAGTCCAGTAAGGTGTATCAGGACTGAATGTTAGTCTATTGAAGTGATCTGTGGGGACTAACATTTAGTTTGTAGGAGGACCCGGTGCCGCTAGTCCTTAAAGAGATTAATGGCTGTGGCAGCCGCATTAGCCCCCAAAGCGATGAACCACACGCCCTTTTGCCTTAGAGTGTAGGATTAAGCTGTCTTAGTCTACTCTCACAAACACTCGCACGCTTAGTTTCGCTGTCCGAAGGTACTGACGGTGTGGAACTGGCTGAGTTCTTCTAAATCTGCATGTGAGCATAGACAGCGTTGGACACATCGACGTGCTGTGCTGCTGCAGTCCATTACGTACCTCGAGGTCATCGCAGTCGAAGTGGCCAACGTCCAGTCGGAGACAGAAGCGTTCGGAGTCGTTGGTGAGGGAGGTCCACACGGAAGGCTTCAGGGGACTGCCGTCGAAGAGCCTGCGCCGGATGTCGTGGTACCTGTTCTCGTAGCACCGGTACTCGCGGTCCAGCCGCGAGTACTGGTCGTTAAGCCTACTACGAAGGTCATCCAGCTCGTCCGACAGCCGGCTGCTCGTGAACAGCGATGACATGGCTCTTCGCTCGTTTCACCTCCTTGCGCTTTAAACCGCAATCTGGAAGTGAAAAAAATACGAAGTCACGTTTATTAAGGAGAAAGCCTTAGTTGCTTCATCAAATGCGGGAATCAACCGTCGGCGTCAGCACGAGTGGCTCAAATTGTAGCAAGAGTGAGAGACGAAGACGCCCGAGGGGGCCGTGCCGTACTCCCCACTTTATTAAGAATGCGATGGCCGAAGCGGAGCGGCGGCGACTGCGGCGTCCAGACCGACCAAGACTCTCAGCACGTTTTCCTTCGCTCGCGCCTCAAGCTCTCTCCATAAGCCGCGCTACAGGCATGAGGCAGTGGCGGGGAAATGATGATGATGATGATGATTGCCGATGATGATGACGCGACAGATTACCCCCCCGCCCCTTCCCGCTGAGACTGACTCTCATATTTCTGTGGAGGGGAGTAATATGTCGAGTAATCATCATCACCAATCACCATCATTCTTATTTTCCCGCCAACACGCCGCGCCTCTAGCGCAGCTCATGCCGAGAGCTCGAGGCGCGAGCGAGAAAGAACACGCTCACGGTCCTGGTCGCTCTGGACGCTGCAGCCACCGCCGCAGCTCCATTTCGGCCATCGCACTACAATGCAGTGGCGAGCCCGATACTGCCACGTCGGCCACCATGATCTCTCTCTCTCTACACAACATAGCATCACCTGATGACGTCACCATATGACATCATCATGACGTCAGAGGTCGCCAAACTTGTGACGTCGTCATGACGTCACAAAACGTGACGTCACATTCTGTGACACGTGATACGGCGTTGTCGCTCGGTCAAAGGTGAACGGATTGCGGAGGCATGCATTGCAAAACCAGGAGAGATGCAGAAATCTCGCAATGCTTCCAATGCTGCAGGTATTGCAAGACCACGTTAAGTGCAGAAAGCTTTCGCAGGATGGCAGAAGAGGTTAATTCTACTGAGAAGAAAAAGAATATGGATTTTGCCTTCGAGTCGCCTTAAGCGAATGCATAGGGACCTTGTGAGGTGTTCTTGCTTTTTTTTTTTTTTTTTCATTCTACGCCACGTAAACCTATGCAAAGCGTTCAAAGGGCACGCGAACAAAACCTCGAGAGAGAGGCACGGCACTGACAAAGCTCGCGGTGTATTGCCCCATTGGGAATGGCATGACAACGAGCTGAACGAAGGCCACGGCCACGGAAAAACAAAGGCGAGAACACACCGACACGCGGAAAACGAAAATACACAGACTCGTGGAGGAAGTGCGAGTCGACGGTTTTTTTTTTTTTTTTTCGCGGAATGTAAGAACGGAACGCATGTCGTCGAACAGAGCTGGGCGTTGTACGGTTGGCTGAGCGAACAGCGAGAAAATCTACTCTCTCCGCAGCCAGTTAAACGAACCAGAGGTGGAGCGAAAGAAAACGGTTGCGTGGAGGACAAAGAAGGGGAACCGGTGTGTTATGGGGAAGTTAGTGGCGAAGTTCTCACGTTGCCTTACGCACAAAATTAACCAGTTTTGATTTAACAAAACCAACCAGTCACAAAATTAACCACTTTCTTTCGCCGTAGATCAAGAAATAATAAACTAATCGGAAGTAAGGTTGCTAACCTTTACGTTAGGTTAGAATTTATTTCTGAAGTTTAGTTAGTAACCTGATTGTTAGGTTAGGTCACTAACTAACCTAACGTAACCCAAGGTTACGGTTAGGTTACCGTTTTTCTTGAAATAGGTAGAAACCTTAGTTAAAAGTTAGTAACCTAACCGTTATGTAAGTTACTTATTTTCAAGAGAAAGGTGAACTAACTATGTATTTTTAAAGTTTATTTTTATACCTAAGTGTTCATAGTAACGTAGTATTTAGGTGAGGTTACTGTTTCTCTTTAAATAGTCAGCAATCTTAGTTGAACGTTAGTAACGTATTTATTTGGTAGGTTACTAACTTTCAAAAGAAATAGTTACGGACAGAAAACGTTTATTGAGTTTAACAGGAGGCGAGGGTGCCAAGGGTGGGTTTTTAAATGTTAACGTCGTCTTATAAAGCGTACATACCTCGCAAAATAACATGAAGTAAAATTTCGGTTTGTGTTGCGCTTACTTGCTGCAGCTAGTTATATTTTGCTTGAGCGCTCCTGCGCGAAGCAGTCTTTTTGTTATGTGCGCATCGCAGATTTCACATAATATAGTGTTCTGACTTTCGTGGGTAGTTATTTTTGGCTCTCGTTTATGTTCCGACACATCTACTTTATTCTGTAAACACCATAATAAACTTCAGGGCGTCCAGTGATTTTGAATATAGCGTCGCACTATAGTGAAACGTCATTTCCTTTTCGTATAAAGTACGCAATAATAGCATTATATGCGGAGAAATATAAAACATACATAAATAAACACATCTTAACTAACGGCCGGAGGTGTTTGCCTTGTCGATCCCCTGGCTTGCTACTCCATGTGCTCTGAGCCTTATGTCTCCAGCGATATCAGAGCATCGCGGGTAAAATCCCGTGATCATTGGCGTAAGCACGAAAGAGAAATGGATTGAGGGACTAGTTTCTTTCTTAGATTCATGATTTCTTGTTGCGCTTCGGATTACGAGACGAGGACACATCCTAATAAACCCAACAGATAATGCAGTCAAGCAAAGCATAAACACCACTACTTTGAATTCTCCTAACAACACTCAGTAATCATGACGTCAGTGAAAAGTAATGATACTGGACGAGGCAGAACTCACAACCTCAGATTTACTTCATTGTAGCGTTGCCTCGACTGCCGGATCGCATTATACCATGGCGGACATGAATCATTTAATGAAGGTATAGCAACATGAAAAACAACATAATACTCAAGGGTTTCACAAGCGCTACGATAGTTGAATCATTGTAGCTAGTTAGATAAGTTATCTGCCCATAATAATGTGCCATGTAGTCAACAAGAACTGGAACAGAGGCCAACTTTCTGAGCGTGCGACTAACTTCTTCGTTTTTTTTTCTTTTTCTTCTTTTTTTTTACCTGGCAAGCTAAAAGCAATAGGTCTTATTGCTAAAGGGTATAGCAACCAGACTGGAAACTCTTCAAACGAAAAAAAAAAAACAGCAAAGTCATGTGTGAGCAGAAAGGGATTTGGCGAACGAGGAAACTACGCAAGTAAAAGATTTATGGGAAAGCTGCATAAAAACAAAGAATACGGAACGAGGGAACTGTACGAACGGCGGTAAACACGGAACAAGCGTCAAGGAATCCGACAGACGCCACGTAGGGTACCCGAGTGTAAAGAAAGAAAGAAAGAAAGAAAGAAAGAAAGAAAGAAAGAAAGAAAGAAAGAAAGAAAGAAAGAAAGAAAGAAAGAAAGAAAGAAAGAAAGAAAGAAAGAAAGAAAGAAAGAAAGAAAGAAAGAAAGAAAGAAAGAAAGAAAGAAAGAAAGAAAGAAAGAAAGAAAGAAAGAAAGAAAGAAAGAAAGAAAGAAAGAAAGAAAGAAAGAAAGAAAGAAAGAAAGAAAGAAAGAAAGAAAGAAAGAAAGAAAGAAAGAAAGAAAGAAAGAAAGAAAGAAAGAAAGAAAGAAAGAAAGAAAGAAAGAAAGAAAGAAAAGCTGTAACAGCGGCGGCTTAGTAATGTCACGTCGTGCCCGTTTGCACCTGCCGGCGGCCGCGGTGCAGATTGGAACTGGTGGGCGTGACGGCACAAGGGAAGTCCTTCCCGGTAACAGAAGAAACGACGTGCAAATAGTAACAACAGCGGTGACGTTATTGCACGCGTCTTACAGGCCCGTCGCCCGAGCGTTAAGCACACCAGTGACGGAAATAACTGCTCTTGAACAAAGTTCCTTTTCTCCTCTTTATGATTGTTGCAGGTATTGAGTTCGAAAGACAGTTGCGTCAGTGACTTCCTACCGGTGAAAAAATCCTTGAACGCGAGGCGTCATTTGAGCCAACGCTTCGACAAGTGGTGCTGTCTTACTTTTTTGGTCACCATGACTCAGCGAAATAGCTACCTGACGCAACTCTCCAGCTCCCCCACTTGTCTTTAAAGCAGAGCTGTTATGGTCGTAGTCTGCTGTGTGTCGTGGATAGAAAGTGATCATCACCACGAACGGGCACGCTCTCAATCACCCCCCAAGCACTCGGTTCCGATGGTTAATGAGAGAAGCTGCAACGTGCGGCCCGTAATTGATGTTCATAGCCCGAGTTCATAGCCCGAGTTCATAGCCCGAGTGTGTAGTGGAATTTGCCCTATTTCTGTGGCACATATCCGCTGTAGGAGCTTTACAGAAGAGCTGTTATAGACGAGGTTTGCCTACAGGCATAGAGAGTGAGAGATCGAAAGACTAAAATTGAAAAAAAAATCTTTAAAAAAAGACAGCAAGCATAGCTATGTATAGTATGGTATAGCAAGCAGTGGGAAAGAGACAGGTGAGAA